>VXCM01002168.1:0-80000 GCA_014773175.1 Lucifuga dentata | reverse complement strand
TTGTGTTTCAGGAATTCTCTGGCAGCAATCTCTCTGACTAGTAATGTGTCAGTATCTTCAAACAAGAAAGACCAAGGCAGAGCCATCTACTTGTGTAAGGAAAATGATATAAAATGATATAATATATGAAATAAATTATATAAAAATGGCACATGATTCAAATAAGTTGACAGAATAAGTGACACTGCATTGTAACCAAATGAAAACATTCACATATTTGTTCTCTCATTGAAATACAGAAAGAGTGATATTTATAGGAAATGATTTTCTGTGATGTGTGTGTGTGCGTGTGAGAGAGAGAGAGAGAGAGGATGACTGTATGAATGTGGAATCTAGTTGGGGAAAGTTCAGGTGATGACATCACAGTGTGACATATGCGCGCGCACACACACACACATGCACACGCACACTGACACAAGCATGAGATCAAGGTGTTATGTTACACTGATGAAAGTAAAGGAGGTGTGGAAGGATGGAGAGAAGAAAAGAATTAAGTGAGGAAAAGGGAGGCAAAAGGGAGAGAAAGCAAGGGAGACGGGGCAGAGAGACATACGAAAGATGAGAGAGGAAAGAAAGAAAGAAAGAAAGAAAGAAAGAAAGAAAGAAAGAAAGAAAGGAAGAAAGAAAGAAAGAAAGAAAGAAAGAAAGGTCAGTATGAAGTCAGTGTTGAGGGACTGGGTGGAACCAGATGGAAAACACATGCATGAAACACACACACACACACACGCACGCACGCACGCACGCACGCACGCACGCTTACACAAAGTTCCAGGAGAGNACACACACACACACACGCACGCACGCACGCACGCACGCTTACACAAAGTTCCAGGAGAGTGAGTCTAATGATAACCTTTTGACACCGACTGTTCTCAGATGGAAGGATGACACTCTGTTCTCTCCTCCATTTTTCTGTCATTCACTCTTAAACTTTAGCTTGAAGAAGACAATTTTGGCCACATCTGATGTTACCTTCCTCAGTTTTGGGTATTTACTGTAAATCCCCATAGAGTCTGACTTCAGCTCCACCAGACAGAGTAATCAGAATCAGAATCAGAATCAGAATCAGACTTTATTGTCATTGTACTAGTACAACGAGATTAGAGCTTTGCCTTAAAGTGCAGGACCACATGAAATATAACATACATTGTAAAGTGCATAAAGTGAAAACTAATAATAATAATAATAAATATTGCTCTGTCAGCAGGGAGTAGGATTGACAGCAGGGAGTAGGATTGACAGCAGGGAGTAGGATTGACAGCAGGGAGTAGGATTGGCAAAAATGCCCAAAAGGGTAAAGCCTAGAGCCGCTGAGAACCTGCGCACCGCCATCTACATCTACCATCTATCTAATGTGTCACAACTTCACAGTAATGTTGCATTCATGTCACGTAAGAGATACGGTAAATCAGAACTTCCTACTTGAAAAACCTGTCATCTTTATATTTTAAATACAACAGAAAACACTGTTCAACTCTGTGTGTGCGTGTGAATTTATTCAAATAGACCAGCGCGCACACAAACTGACACACAGACACATTTTGACGTCTTAGCTAGGGTATGATGACTACAGGTGTTGACAGCAGGTTCTAGATCACCATGGTGACGATCAGCCATTCACACTTCAACCTCTACGAAAAAGGGGGCATGACTGTCATGGTGTCTCACACACACCCACAAACAAATACACACACACACACACACACATACAATTGCACACACTGACTGGGAATCTACAAAGATGCATGCTGATGAACACACTGGAAGCCCAGATGCAGCACACACACACACACACACACTCAGGTACCTCATGAACACACACATATGTACAGTACATCCACGTAATGTTGTACATGAATCAGACAAACTAAAGCAGTGACCTACTATTGTTTTCTCAATGCACAAAAATATATAATAAATCAAATATATGTATTTACTCAGGCCAGGTTTAATGTTCAATAATCTACCTTGTCTAATCAGTTCCTGTCTTCAATCAAAGCAGCCAAAAATCAATCATCACAAAATCAAAATCAATCATCACAATGCCTTCACCATTTAAAATAAGTCAGCCATGTCCATTAATCACACACATGTAAATTCTCATGTGCGCATGGATCACGTTTACCATATGTTGTATTACACCTAGTCATATTTTCATTAGAAAATCATCATTATAACATGACATTTCAAAGTCACGTGTGCATTAATGTGACATGAATGTCACATGGGAAATATGGATTTTCCGTACCGCAACTGGTGTTTGTTGTGTGTTATGAAATTATATAAAGATGTTAATTAAAGCCATTAATCACGATGTGTGGATGCTGCTGTCTGTGTCATGTGTCATCAAGCCTGTTTGCATGTCACCACGCCTCCATTCTTAGCTTTAAAGACTTTACACCACCTTTCTTATAACCTGCGGCTCAAACATCTTATGTACTTCTTCAGGCAGCCCTTCACAGGATTATTCTAATGATGAAGCTGAAGGTATTGCTCCTGGCTTCATTAATTCCAAGCTAACCTCAGGTGTGAAACCAGGCAAGAAACTGGCCATTCTGATTCCAGGTCGGATGCAGCAAAAAAAAAAAAAAAAAAAAAAAAAAAAAGCAGAGAGGTGTGACAGCAAAGCACATCACAATCATTTGATTCAAGAATTTATTCTTGTTTTTCATGACTTTTAAAAGTTAAATAGCTGACTCAATTTATTTTGAATGAGTCAGTGGTGAATTCTGGGAAAAGGGTTGGGTAAGGATGACCAGGACTGATGAGAAATACATCACCACGCACACTCGCCCAACACACACACATACACATGTTCCAGATTGTTATGAGTTTTATTGCTTTGGCAACACAGATTTGACAGTCATGCCAATGAGGGTTGTTTGAGCTTTACTCAATGGGGGGGGAAGAAAGAAAGAGAGAGAGAGAGAGAGAGAGAGAGAGCAAAGACAAAAATGTAAACTGAAACTTAAAAAAAAAAAAAATCAGTAAATGTACTTAATTAAAAGAAAACTTTTCAAAATCTACAAAATCAAAAACACACAGGACAACAGAGGGCACAAAGAAAAAGATATGTTGTCTTTGACGGCTGTTTTGAGACAAACAATTACCATAAAATATGCCAACACACACACATTCATATGTTTTGCAGACTCACCAGAGGAAGTATTTTAATCATTTTCATGCATTTACATATTTGTGGATTACTCCATGGAGAAAGTGAATTATATGATCAGAATAAAATCATTTTCATCTTCTATCATCATGCAAACAGTCTGGTTTTAAATTATCATTACATTCTGATGCCATGAGGTCCTGAATACTGAGTGTCAGCATGGGTCAAATCATTTATTAATAGATTTTCTCTGCGCTTGAAAAACAGCATAAAGCTTTTCTAGACCTACACTGGAACCACAGCAATGACATGTTCAACAGCTTCAGATGACAAAATCTGAGTATCTGCAACATAATTCTCTATAACAGAACTTCCTCATCATGACCACAGAATAAGGCAGTAGATCAATTTCTTCATCTCTGATTGGCCAACCACTGAATCACCACAATGTCAGCTTTTCTGTAAACTAGACAGTCTAAATTAATTTCTGCCAAGCCTGGAAACAAGAAATGAGGCCTAAAAATAACATTTTGCTGTTTTCGAAGTCTTGTGTTTGTTTCCAGAGCAAGTGGGAAGGACTCAATCCAAACTGCTTCATATGGCAAGAGTAGAAGAATTAGAAGAATTTTCTAGAATCAAGAGTTGTTGCCTTGATTCTGGTGAGTGACCAGTCTTGTTTCCATATCCTGACACTCATTCCAGAAACATTTTAATTTATATTAGAAACATAATACAAGTAAACATAATTAACATTTGACATCACATTTATTAAACTATATGGGAAGAACAATTACACAGCCGCAGATGATCGCTTTAGCACCCTGTTCTAAATCCACACTGTTCTCAGCAAACTTTCCTCAAAAGCATTTGAAGCTGTGAACTTCGCAGACAGTCTTTACACCTTTAATTACATCTGCAGATTGCAGCGGTTTAGCTGGTTTAAATTTATTACGCCATATGATTTGTGCATCTAAAATCCAGCTTCTCTTTGTAAGTACTGGAGGAAGATGTTTTAGAACAATACCTACAACAGCTGGAGAGAAAAGGCAGTTTTACACAGTTGTTCTAATTTCTGTCACATTTGATCGAGCCTTAATCGACAGCAGACACTCGCTTGTTCTTCACAACAATCCGATGTCTTCATGAGTTAATATTTTCAATACACACGGCTAGTTTAAAGTTGCGATCCCAGCTGCCTGCCACCTGTTTGCTTTTGCGTGCATTTCCTTGTTCGGTCCACATGCGAACATGTAATTCCATTTACATATTTGCCGTGTGTGGGTTCCAAAAACAAACGGCATTTCTGCTGATGATATCAATGTGGCTAAATGCCCCTTTTACCTCATCTGGAGATTTTTTTTTGGTGCAATTGGGATCTTGGGAAACTGTCAGTAAACCAAGCGTGGGTACATTTACCCCTGAATTATTTCGCTGTTTAGCTCTATCCAAATACTGCGGTGACCCGTAATTTGAGCCAGTTCAAACAGTTTGACATTCACTTTTACGCAAATTTGCAGCAAAACTGTAACAAACAATCACTTCACCACATTTCGCTGGTGATTCACTGTACTTGCTTGGCGTGGTTCTGTATGTTTTGTTTATTATGAGAATGTATTGTGTTGCCTGTCTTAATGAAAGCCACATTTCCCACTGAAAAAAAAGTAAACCCCACAAAGCCCAAACTTCATCGCCCATCTGCCCGGGTAAGGGTTACTGCACGAGGATTACTCAACTAGAGCAAGACAGCTGCAACAATATCAGACTGGAGGGAGAGGGCGAGAGAGTAACAGTGAGAATGATGCAGAGTGAGAGAGAGGGCGCGATGGAGTGAGGGGGAGAGAAAGAAGAGGTCAGCAGTATTCTATTTTTATCTTTCCATAGTCGTATCTCAGCTTGAATGGAGGCAAAAAAAGTAAAGAATTGTGTTGAAAGGAGTATGTACACAGATTATTTCATAACCTTGGCACACAGCAGACCCAGCTGAAAGCCGATTTCTGTGCATGTGTGTGTGTGTGTGTGCGTGTGTTGACAAAGCATGAAGCCAACAACCATGCTCTGACTTCCTTGGAAAGCCGCAACACGATTTCTCATTGCAACATGCTGTGTAGTACTGGCTTGTTATTTCACGTTATCTTTTGGAATTTTGTCTACCGAATAACCCTGGGTAATATTTATATTGTGGTGTGTGTGTGTGTGTGTGTGTGTGTGTCTGTGTGTGAGAAAGAGAGAGAGCGGGACAGAAAAGCAGGTAACTTCTCCTTTTACTCCTTCCTATCTCCTTATTTTGTTTGTCCACGAACCACAGAGACTGGTGTGTGTATGTATGTGTGTGTGCGTTTTACAGCTGACTTTTCGTTCCATTTCTGGATGTGGTCACATTTAAATTCAGTTTTGCTGCTCTGCTCATTCCTGATATGCTATTTAAATTGAGGAATTCTGCATCTTTGCTGTATCATGGTTACTGCAGCACAGAAAAGTTCTGGAATCAGCTGGTGTTTTACAAGATGGGATCAGTTCAGAGACCAGTTTAACCAGCTCAGGAAAAACTTCTGCTCTTTCACACAGTTGAAACAGTACAGAAACACACTCGTGAGTTCTAAAATTACCTGGTTTTTGACATAATAGTACATAAACCAGTATAACCAGTTCTGAAAACAACTGATCTTCGACAAAATAGTACAGAAACCAGTCTCACCACTTCTCAAATAAGCTAATTTTTGGTATAATAAAAACAGTGCAAAAATCATTCTCACCAGTTCTGAAAACAACTGTTTTTTTGACATGACCAATTCAGAGCAAAACCCAATCTCACCCATTCCAGAACTCAGCGATAATGAATAAATACAGAAGAAATGCATCCATCTAGGTTTGCGATATGCTATCGATGCTACATGTAAACGCTATAGAAACCAGTCAAACCAGTTCAGCACCGTCCAGCACTGTAATGTGATGGAGTGTTAATCGAGGTAACCATCACTGCAATAAAATGGAAATGGTCAAGAAACCTTTATAGAAAATGTCAAACCAGTTTAACCATTTCAGCACTGAGTTATTAGATGCAGCATAAAACAAGTCAAAACAGGTTCCTCAAGAAATATCTTGTTGATGGTAGCAGGATGAAAACTAGTCTAACCTTTTACTTCCTTTGTTTATAAGCCTGCATTTTTCAGAGTTTTAAACCCCCTCCTCCCATAAATATGGCTGCTGACATGAAAGTAAAGAAAATGATGCTGCCGTTAATGTAAGTCATCTCACGACATTTACTGTAGCATGATTCTCTTTTTCAATGTAGAATCGTGTGTTTTTGAAAGACTCAGATGTTTTTCAGGTCGGAAAAATTTCCAAAGTGGATATATACAGTATATGGTGTTATGAAATGCAATGTTAAATATATTGAGTTGGAGCTATTCCAACTGTATGAAACTATCCAGAGTTTAAGGATATAAACCAGAAATACCATGAAATGTTGAACTTAAACATCAGGACCAAATTAGGAAAATGTGTATGATGAGTTGATGGAAAGTGGCTCTGTTTTACACTGGTATTTATGAAGCTTACACACTTTATCAGTAACGCTGAATCCGTGTCACACAATTTATACAGAACTGCTGCAGAAGTCATAACGACTCTGATTCTGATGATGATGATGATGTAACAATGACAGCAGGGTGTCAGTAGGTGGCGCTGTTCTGTGGTAACAAATTAGGACGTTGGGTCAACTTACCTAAAACTTTGCACATGCTCAGTTTGGGTTCCACAAGAGTTTCTGTGTGGGCACTTCCTGTGGGAGAAAACCCACAAAAAAAAATTATGTGTGTGTGTTTGTGTGTTGTAACACATCTGACTGCGCCATGAATGTTTAAGAATGTGTGTGTGTGTATGTACTTGTATGTTTTTATATTTTTGTGTGTATTCTCATGCATTTCTGTGTCTATACATGTTCTTGTAGATGTACAGTGTGTGTGTGTGTGTGTGTGTGTGTTTGTGTAAAAGTGTATACACACTGTAGATTCTTATGGTGTATCTTGTTTGAGTGTGTATGTGTTTGTGGATGTAATCATATGGGGTTTTGTGTGTGTGTGTGTGTGTGTGTGTGTGCACGTCTATTTGTGTCTATTTGCGTATGTGTAAATTTCAGAGGGAGACCAGTCGCTATTGTAACAGGAAACAAACAGGAAATGGTGGAGGAAGTGTTCACTGGAGGTGTGATACAGAACACCACAACATTATAATACACACACACACTCGCACGAATGCACGCACGCACGCACGCACACACACACACGCACGCACACCTCAATGGAAAATTTCCTTAAGGAAGGAGGAATGAGCATTGTCATTTTGGTCATTATGCCACAGAAAGAGAGAGAGTGAGTGAGTGAGAGTGAGAGAGAGAGAGAGAGAGAGACAGAGAGAGAGATTCCTTCAATTCATCTGGTCTGTCATCTCGCAGCCACATGCTTCCAAATGTGCAGAGAACGGAAACACGCAGATATACACAAATACGCCAACGGAAAATGCCAAACTCACATCCATACACATACTGTACACAGACAACGTAATGGAAGGAAAAAATGAAAACACAGAGACAGCAGAGGAATGGACAGTCTCTCACAAATGGGCACACACACACGCACACACACACATACACAAACACACTGGGATGTGACTACCTCCTCTGGCTGTTTTGAGATCAGATTTTTCCAAGTCGTTCACTTTCTTCAGTCTGGGCAGGGAAAAACTATGACATTATTTTTCTGTTCCATGTCTGGCAAAACAAGTGTCAACACACACACACACACACACACACACACAAGCATATATGGAAAGGTTGAGATGTATGTGTTTCATACAGAGGTTTCCAAAGAGGAAAATAAAGCCATCCAGGTGTGCTGTGCTGGATTTTAAACTGGATTATTTCTCACAATGTAATCACACTTAATCTTTAATGCAGCTTTTAATGTTTAATCCATAATCCTGTTTATGCTGATTTCATTGAATGGATTCCATCATTTAAATGACATGATCTAAAACTGATGAGCCTTGGTTATTAATTATAACACCACAACTATTAACAAGCCCAACAACTGCTTTGTTTCATCAACCAATGAAAAAGCATTTCAATTAAAGTCACAAGATGAAAAACAGGAAAATATTCAAATGGAAATACATACATCTTTGAATTCCATGACCTCTAGAGGTCATGGAAATGTTTCTGCTTTAAGGGCCATACCAGTGAGTTTGCATGTTTAAGCCCAATATATATACAACCCGAATACATGTTACATTAATGAAAACCATTTTCCAAAAACATAAACTGTATTTTAGTTTTCCTGTTATTTTTTCCCAAATCGCCTACATCCCCGATACAACTACCTTAAAATTTAGTGTTTTGCCTTCTAACACTTATGCACGATTGTAGAAAGGATGGTCGGTTTACTTTCTCAGAAAAAGCCATCTTCTCCAGGGACCATATTTCCTGGCGGAGACATACATTATCTTCTGTGTAGCTCTGTGTTGGACCAATTAAAATAAAGTTTCTTAGACAAAAAAATAAACAAGCACAATTCAAGTCTCTACAAACTGATTTTTATAGCGTACTGGAATGAACTGAAACCAGTGGCAGTCTGGAAGGTAGGAAAAACAATTCNTTTTATAGCGTACTGGAATGAACTGAAACCAGTGGCAGTCTGGAAGGTAGGAAAAACAATTCTAAAAGTTCACTAGTATATTTTGGGAACAGTTGGCAGTAACATAATGTGTAAGAGTATATTGGGCTCAAACTTTAAATGTTCACATTGAGTTGCGAATATTTCTACCAGTAAAACTAGACTATTGCATCCAGATAAATAATCTTCTTCCTGACTCCCACTGTGATTAAATTACTATCTTCTACTGTTGACCACTAAACTTAACTATACTGTGCCTGCTTTGAAAAGGTGTTTCTTATTTCTGCACCCATCAGTCAGTCTGGGAATTCAAACCAACAACCATCCTGCTATAAGACCACTAAGTCTATCCTTTGAACTTAGATGGCCCCCATTTTAAATGAATGAACATGCAGTGGCTATGCATACATCACGTCAAAACGTAATCACAGCTTTGGATATTTCTGTTCTTCCGTGGTGCAGTGAGCGTGGAAAGTATGAGGACAAACCGTTGAAAGGAAAATTCAACCAAGAGAGGAGATGACATGCAACAAGGTCACAAGTTGGATTCAAATCCACAACATCTGGAATACATGGCTTCAGGGTGGGAAATTACCACCAGCCAAACTCTGGCAACTTGTGGCCGTGTCTGGTAGGCTTGTCGACTCAACCAGCCAGGGTTGGCAGGTAACCAACCGTCATTTGGAGTCCTGTTCTCTTCTAAATAGCATATTCAGATGCCAAAACAGGAAAAGAATCAAGTGAATTTGGAAATCTGTCAACCACTGTACTCTGATAAATGAAAAAGTCAGTCTTCTTCCCATCTTCCCTCATGCTACGAACAGTGCGCAAGCTAATAAAACAGATGATCTAAAAAAAAAAAAACTTTTGTAAGCCACATGACACTGAAGGCAAAAGATTAAATTTAGCTAATCACATCCCTTTCCTTTTATTTATTTTCCTACCTGGCTTCCAAACTGGAAGATGGAAAGATCAGGAGGAAAGTAAAGAGGAAAGACAGTAAAGGAAAAACTAAGAGTTTTGGAATATTCCTCTTTTAATTTTCCATTCTGAGTAGACTGGGAAGTAAAACCCCCTGGGGTCAGGAAAAATTTTCATTCTGTTCTTGTCTCTTCCCTGTCTTTTTCTAAAATAAATCCAAAATACAGTCAAATCAAACACTATATGATCTGCCTGATATATTTATCTTTGTTTCTTGGCATTTGCTTGTTTAGCAACACAAATTCTAACCAATCCCAACCCACCACAAATATATTGAAGTTTTGGAAAATCTCTGTTCAATAAATAAACCAACCAACCAACCAACCAACCAACCAACCAACCAACCAACCAACCAACCAACCAAATCAACCAACCAACCAACCAACCAACCAGCAAGCCAGCCAGCTAATCAACCAACAACCAACCAACCAACCAACCAACAACCAACTAACCAACCAGAAGCCAGCCAGTCAATCAACCAACAACCAACCAACCAACCAACAAGCCAGCCAACCAACCAGCCAGCCAGCCAGCCAGCCAAATAAGTCAGAGTAGCCAATCAGCCATCTATNCCAGCCAACCAACCAGCCAGCCAGCCAGCCAGCCAAATAAGTCAGAGTAGCCAATCAGCCATCTATTCAGCTAAGAAACTAATAAATAATACAAATATTCAATAAATCATCATTCCAGATATCTGCACAACTAATAAACCATCCAGTTACCAAACCTTCCGCTGGTTTTGGCTCATCTCTTTTACCATCCTTGCAACTCTAAGTGTAATCTAAACTAAACACCTCATAGGTTCACTGCAGTTTTCTCTAGATAAACCAACCAGTAAGTCACACATATATCAATTCATTAATCTACATAAGCTTATTCAAAATCATCCGACCATTTAAACAGTACTTCATTTAATTAACAAGCAATTCAGTCAAATTACCAAAGAATGACCAAAACTGCCTTTAGTAACATTTAACAAACATAACACATGTTTAAAATTCAATTTCACAATTTTTACTGTACTGTATACATGTATAAACTACCAGAGTGGGGGGGCAGAGGGGGAATACCCAGCTTGTTTTCCCCACTGTTAAGCAGCTTTTTATGGAGTCAGACGCAACACACACTTGCACACAAACGCACATATACACTCACAGTCACACGGGCCTACTCACATAACCTCCCACCTGACACACACACACAAACACACACACACACACCACAGAGGAATTTCCTAGTTTCATATAAAACTGATAATGAGATGTGTCCCAGCGGGAGTGGAAAATCAGAGGTGACTTATGAGCCTCCACATTCCAACCCCCCCCCACACACACACACACACACACATAACTCTTTCTCCCTTTCTCTTTCAAACCTTCCCTCTCTCGCACACATACTCCAACAAACAAACACATCCACTTTTTTTATACCTCTGGAGGGAGAGAGAGGGAGGGGGAGAGACGGAGAGAGAGAGAGAGAGAGAGAGAGAGAGAGAGACTTTGGCAGAGGGAAAAGAGTTAACTCTTATAAGTTTCCATGTCTTTACAGCTCTGGGCCCCTTTATGGTTTTTCTTTCATTTGAAGGAAGGGGAGGCGGTTCTGCCTTTCCAAAGAAATCAGAGGTGTGTTTTTGAACATGCTGACGTTGCAGATGTGCGACACTTTCTAAATGTGTATTGCAATAATGTAAAACAACAGCTTTTCTGGAATTGCATAACAGCCTGGCAAGAGAAGCTGTGAGGACGTGGGAAAGAAAGAGAAAGACGAGGGTAAAAGTCAATGAGTACATGACTCAAAATGAAAGGAGACAGACAGAATGGTACGTAGGCCAGGAGTCAGAATAGAGAGAAAAGAGGAGTAAAGAAGTGGTGAAGGAAGCAATAGAAAATTATTTATTGTGATGATGTGCAGCAATTTTTTTAGCCTCCTTCATCTTTGTCCATTGTATCACTCGCCACCCTCCTCTTCCCTCCTTCTATCATCATTTTCACCTCCACATCTACCTGTCATCCTTCCATTCTCCCATCTGTCCTGCTTTACCTCCCAGAATTAATTTTTCTGCATTCATGTCTCCGAGTTTGTCACATCACTACCTCCTCTATCCCTCCATCCTAGCCTCCATCAAGCCCTGTATTCTACCTCTCATTCTATTTTCATCCCTCCCTCCTTCCATGCCTCACTTAATTCCTTCCTCCATCTGTCCATCCCTCTGTCCCATCCATCCCACCATCATAAAGCTCAGTTTTCCATGCAGCCAGAGTCTATGATATGCTGCCACTACCTGCTGTGTGTGTGTGTGTGTGTGTGTGTGTGTGTGTGTGTGTGTGTGTGTGTGTGTGTGTAGCCCTGGCAGCATTTGCAGCACAGAAGGTGTAAGGGGCTTATACCTACAGAGAAAAAGAGATACACAGAAAAGAGTGAGAGTGAGAGAGAGAGAGAGAGAGAGAGAGAGAGAGAGATGAATGCAGAGTGTTGTAACACTGGACATCAAGGTGATACAGCCACCTATCTGTGAGTGCATGTGTGTGTGTTTGTGTGTGTGCATGTGTGTGTTTGAGATACTGAGAACAGCACTGAGGAAGGCAAGTTGTGTTTGGTACCAAGAGTCTGGCAGTTGACTTACTACACACATGCACAAATATAGGTCAGATATATGGAGAAATCACACAGTCTGCAGCAAAATTATTTCTTACATTAATATTTTGTAGTATTTGGTCTTTAACAATAAAATCAATAAAATGCAAAGTAACAAAATAAGGACAGTCTGTGGCATTCATGCAATAAAAACCTTTTCAGGTCATTAAAGATTAAATACTCGATGCACTTAAGATGCATAGTATTATTGTAAAATATGACCAAACAGAAGTCAGATCTCCAAAACTTCATATCTTTCAATAAAATATGCACAAAATCAAATTTTACATTTAAATAAAGTGCGTTAACCCTGCTAAGTCAATCAGTCCAAGTATGTCCTCAGACGCATCGCCTACTCACCCGACTAACCAACAGCATTACATACTGCACACACATGCACGTGCGCACACATACACACACACAAACGTGCACATACCAGTGGCAGAAGCAGCACACTTCACTGTCTGAGAATTTGTGAATGGAAAAATGGTTTAACACACTTGGCGAATCAGCAGGACTTCCTACGCTGCTGGAGCGAGTGTCTGCCTGTGTGTATATCTGCCTGCCTGTCTGTCTACCTTTCTATCTGTCTAACTGCTTATTTTCCTGCGTCTACGTGTCTGTCTGCCGCTGTATTTGTATATCGGCGTTATCAGCGTATCGCCCTTTCTGACTGTTTTATTGTCTCATTGTCTGTATGTCTGCATGCTTCCTTTTGTTGGTTTCTTACATCCTTATCTTTTTGTCTCTCTATTTGACTACCTGTCTGTCTGAGTGTCTTTCTCTCCATCTACTCATCTGTTTGTGCCTGTTTTGGTATGTTTCCCCTTTTTCCAGCCTGTCTGTTTCACAGTCAGCCTTCTTTTTTTTTTTGTCTTTTTTATTTCTCTTTCCATCAGTGTTATTTACTGTCATCCTGCCTACTTGTCTGCTTCTGAGACTTTCCTGAAAAAAAAGAACATAACGCTGCATCCTTTCCATTTTTCACTCTGTCTCCCTCTCTTTCCTTCTGCTATTAAAGTCAAATAAAGTCTATTTTAATAACTTAAAAGTCAAAGGAAACCAATGAATTCCAAGAATAAAAGTCATTCCAAAGGTCCAGAGTCACAGAACAGCCATGATTTCAAGAGACCAAATGAAAAAGAAAGACAGAGAGGGATGGACAGCATTCAGGAAGTAGAGAAGGAGAGAAAGATAGAAAGGACAACAGAAAAGGAGAGAAGAACAGAGGAGAAAAGAAAAGATAAAAGAAGAGGAGGGAGAAAGAGAGGAGAAGGAAAGAAGTACAGAGAGGACGAGAAAGGTGATGAGAGCAGATGGGGCATAGAAAGATGGGAAGAAAATAAGAGGGAGAGATGGGAGGGAGAAAAAGAGGATGAGGAGAGAGGACACGGCAAGAGCAGGAGAGAGGAAAAAAGTAGAGGGATGAAGAGGATAAAAAACAGGAAAGAAAAGAAAGAGGAGAGGAAAGGGAAGAAAATGAAGAGAAAGGAAAAGCAGAGAGAGAGAGAGAGAGATCAAACTGTTTTCTTGTAAATCACTGTTCTCAAGGTTCAAGATGATCAACAACCTCTGTGTGTGTGTGTGTGTGTGTGTGTGTGTGTGTGTGTGTGTGTGTGTGTGTGTGTGTGTGTGTACTGGGATGGCAAACCTTGCTTAATGGAGGGAACTGACACCACTGTGTGAGACAGTCAGCTGTCCAGTTTGTATGTGCGTGTGTGTGTGTGTGTGTGTGTGTGTGTGTGTCCTATCCATTAACAGTAGCACCCTGGGAGAGAGAAAGGGGTGATGAGGGATGAGGGTTCTGGAAAGAGAAAGAGAGCAGGGGGTGTAGTGATGTAAGGAATGGACCAAAGGAAAATCAGTAAAATGAAGAAAAGAGGGAAAAGTGGAAAGAAGATCGAGGAGGGAGAGGTAGACAAAAGGAGAGAGGGAGAGGAGGNAAGAGGGAAAAGTGGAAAGAAGATCGAGGAGGGAGAGGTAGACAAAAGGAGAGAGGGAGAGGAGGTGAGGAGAAAGTGGAAGAGGAGGACAGAGAGAGAGAAAGAGAGAGAAGAAGAAGAAGAGGAAAATTAAGAGGAAGAAAGAGAGAGTGAGGTAGAGAAGGTGAGAACTGTGAGTGAGAGACGAATAGGATGAGAAAAAGGGAGAGAGAAAGATGTAGGGAGAGAGGGAAAGAATGAAATGGAAAGAAGGGAAGAGAAAATGAAAGGCAGATTTCTAATGAAGTGGCTTATGTCACAGCTACCCTTGTCATACATTAACTAGAGAGAGAGAGAGAGAGAGAGAGAGAGAGAGAGAGAGAGAGAGNTTACCACACGCTGTCATTCACGGCTGCTGCATCGCCACGACAACAGCCGACGAGGACATCCCCCCTGCTTGGCTGCATCATACACATACACACAAGTACACACACATACATACACACACACAGAGGCTGGGGAGCACCAGCTTAGTAGACTTTCAAAAAAGAAAGAAAGAAAGAAAGAAAGAAAGAAAGAAAAGTCAACAGATGAGTGTAGGTAGACAGATGGATGGATGGATAGAGAGAGAGAGAGAGAGAGACAGGTAGATAGACCAACCTGGCTGGGTTTCTCCCTCCATCATGGCAACATTCCTCTGTTTTCACACTCCCTTCTTCCATCGCCACAGTAACAGACACACTGACCCGGCCGACCCTCTCACACGCTCTCCTTTCCTGTCACACAACACTCATGTACTGAAGTTAAACTCCCATTAAGTCCAATTCACCAACGTACATCCATGCAACCCTCCATCCCTCCGTCCGTCGCTGTGTGTTTACATCTGAGTGTGCTTGCTCGTTCACTAGGTATGTGTGTATGTGTCGGAAGAGGTGTGTGTGTGTGTGTGTGTGTGTGTGTGTGTGTGTGTGTGGTGTGTGTGTGTAGCAGAGTGGGAGCCCTAGAGAAACACTCCTCTTGCCACAGGAGTAAAGCCCAGGCGTGACGCAGAGCCAGAAATAGATGGAGGGGCCCGTGCGGGGGGGAGGAGCCAGGCCAACAAAGAAGGCACTTTTGCAGTGACAAACATGCACACATTGGCACAGGTATCTATATGTGTATATGTGTGTGTGTGTGTGTGTGTGGCTGACATTGGAGCCCACCCTGTTGTGCATTGAGAATACAAAATATCATTGCATTTGATATTATTCATGTATGCACAGTGGGCCGCCCTCAGGTCAGTGTTTGCATGCATCTTGGTGTGTGTGTGTGTGGGTGTGTGCCACACACAATGCAGGAGGTTTGCAAACCTCAGCACCACTCGTCCCGCGCTGGGTTTAACACTGATGGATACACTATGTATTATGTATCGTCACACACTCACACACGCAGACACACAGATCTATGAATTATGTAGGATACGCGTACAGCCTGCTATGTCTTAATATGCCTTCTGCTGCTTTTCTTCGCAATATATGCAAATGCTTCAACTTTAACATTAAAGATTATTTTCATTTTTTTACAGGTCAATTAATTATGAACAATTATGATTTTAGAAAAAGAGAAACAACAGAGAAATTTCTATCTTTCTTTATGGACATACACATGTAGATGCTTCATCTGACTTGTCCAGATAGACGTCTCATTCCTGGACATTTGTAATAAAGTGTATTGTTGACTATCAGCTGTCACACACACATAACGTGGTCAGACCTGCATATAAAAACAGCTGTTGAGTCGAGGGCTACAGTATGTACAAGCATTCCTTACATAAATACTTGATCATATCTGGATCGCTCTCAGCCTGAAAATATATAATCCACCTCGTTAGGATCACTCGCCGCGAGGATGGAGTGAAAGAAGAGAAGGTGAGAGAGACAGAGAGGAGGGGAAGGAGGGATCAAGGAATGTGTTGTATAAAGAAGGAAATGTTAATGTTAACCTTAACGCTAAGTAGAAGGCATTAATGCTGCCAGCAAATTAATATTCAGTTCATTTGTTAATGTTTTAAGTGTTTTCATTGTACTTTTTTCAATGAAAATGTGTAAATTCTTTAATTACTTTTGAGGAGGTGGCCGAAACATCTTTAACTACTGCTGTTAAAGGAAATTTAATTTAATTTAAGACTTTATTTCAACTGACACAGTTCAAAATTGAACATTAAAACATTAACAGCAACATGGGAGGAAATATGGGGATCTGGAGGCAAAATTAGGTACTGTAACAAAATCTTTCTATTAGAAGTAAGTATAAAAAAGGTTAAACACAGCACTACTAACTTTCATTTTGATTCTACGGTAGGTGTTAACCTACCTTAGTAATAATAATTTAGGATGCTTCGATCAGGCTTTTAAGGGCCAATATGATCACCAATGTAATGCTTTTATGATTGGCCAATCTGACACCAATCACGAATTGGCTCCTGTTCTCGAAAATTTTGAACTGATGATCAGTTGATACCGAAACCGGTACGGCCTGTGATGTTTTTTCTTTTCCAAAAGGAAAATAATAAATGAGGTGGTGCATTGTTACTTTAAAAGTCAAGCCAGGAGCATGTGAGAGCAAGTGAAGTGTGTGACATGGAGGTTATGATGGAGGATGTAGCGTCTGACCTTTTGGTTCTCCATAATCAGTGAAACAAGCTGGTAAAGAACAGAATGTAAAGCAGTGAAGTGAGAGCGTTTGTCTTTTGCAGCCATTTGTAGCCCCTACCCGCTCTCCTTCTTTGTTAATGGGGAATATTAATTTCCTGTATTCCATCTTTACCGCATTAATATTTGATGATTAAATATGGCTAGGAGCATCTCATCCTCGTCTCCAACGAGGTTCTGTCTTGCTCTTTGTTTCTCTGTCATCTCACTTCCTGGTTTTTATTTCTTTTTACAGGTTTTATTTCTGTCTCCCTTTGTCTCACCCCTTCTTACTTTTCTCTCTCCCTTACTGCTTAATTTGTATCTTCATTTTGTCATTCATTCATGCTCTACACGTGTATCTTAACATTTTTCTATGACTGTCTTTTCGCATTTTTTTTCTCTTTGTTTAGTTTTTGTGTTTCTTTCTGGTTGTTGCTGACTAGATCTTTTAGTCACGACTGCCGCAATTCTCAGTCATGACTAATTTCAGCAATACAGACACTTACAGTTGCCAAACATGAAAGCAGAAATGATACCAGTAAGCAATAATCATATCAATAATCATACAAAGTATATTACATTTTGCTTTATAGCTATCAGTTTGCAATCATAGCGCACCTGTATTCTGTTAAACCACTGTTTGCTCCACATATTATTTTAATTAATGATTATGTTTTTGTTTTTTTTTTTGTGATTTCACACAAANTGCTCCACATATTATTTTAATTAATGATTATGTTTTTGTTTTTTTTTTTGTGATTTCACACAAAGCAGAGTTGATTCGAGTCCTTATTCTAAAAATCAACACATTTCTTTATTTCTCAAAGGCATTTTAGAAGGCAAAGAAGGAAAAAATAAATAGGATATTGGCCACTTGGGATAAACAAAAAGGACTATAACACCTCCAATTTCATCTCATTGACAGGTACACTGGATGCCAATTAGCTTTTTGAGAAGTCAATAAACTAAGGTTCACTTACTTAACACTCACAGTATTCAATGTTATTTTCAGTGTCTTCAAGAACAAGTACAGCTTTTTTTATCATTACTTTAAAGGACCATATTATTGCTTTTGCATGTTTTAGTCCAATAAACACGACCCGCATACACGTTATGTTACTGACAACCATTTTTCAACATAAAACCAGTTAGTTTTTGTGTTATTTTGCCAAATCAACTAGTCTTTCAAAATCAAATGATAAGGTGACCTAAAAAGTAAACACTTATGTACAATTGTACAAGACACGTCATTTTAATTTCTCAGTAACAGCAGTCTTCTCCTGGGACTATATTCCCTGCTGGAGACATAGTGTACATTGACTTCTGTGTAGGTCCGTGTTAGATCAGTTAAATTAAGTGACTTTGACAAAAAATAATGACGGTGTGATGGATTATTTATCTCAAGTCTCTACAAGTCGATTTTTTATAGCGTACTGGAATGAGTAGAAACCAATGGAAGTCTAGAAAAAACAATTCTAAAACTCCAGTTGTATGTTTTGGAAAATGGTTGGCAGTAATCTAATGGGTATGAGGGTGGTATTTTTTGGGCTCAAACATTCAAGATCACTGGTATGGTCCTTTAAACAACCTGTGTGTCTATTTATTGTGTGTGTCTATTTATTGTGATGTTGACGTCAAGGTCAGACCACATTTGATGAAGAATGAATTCAGAAAAAAATAGTTTACTCACTTTTTCTTGCCACTATACCTACATATAAACAGTTGAGTATGACTGCTGGAATGCACACATAAACAAATACACACTCATGCACACACACACACACGCACAAATATGCACATTCAGATTGAAACACGGACACATGCAGACTTACAAACACATAAAAATGCTTGCCCACACACAATTATGCATACCTGCAAGCTCCTCCATAAAACTACACACCATTCATCCAAATATAGGCACACACACACGCACACACACACAGAAACACACGCACACATCCAAACAGTACATAAAAACATGTGGCCGCACACAAGTGCACATGCCTCTGAGCATACCTATAAACGAAAACAAACAGGTTTACACATTTTCACTCTCTCACATGCACGCGCACACACACACATACACACACAACTCTACAAAAGGCAGATAGTAGCAGCTTGGGAAGTGGAGCAGATAAAATGGGAGAGCAGTTCTATCCACAGCAGAATTCCCCTACAGCAAAGCACCATGGGAAATACAGCATGGCCCAAACATGGGGTGCTTCCCTGGTGCAGCAGCAAGGGGAACCACATGGCTTTGAGGAGTCATTTCTTTTGAACTGGACTTAATAATCATAATGTTAAAATACTAACAAGCTCCCTGTAGTTTCTGCTTGAGTCAAGTTTGTTTTTCTGTTTCTTTTTCTCCTCAAAACCTGTGGTTCTCACACTGTGTGGCATGTGAAAATGGGTCACCTTATGCGCAGCTGAGTGAGTTCAGACTGAAGCTGCGGTTTTCTGTTGATAAGAAAACAAACTTTTTAAAGCCAGCTTGTGTAGGTTTTGCATGAAGAATCAGTTTAATAACCTCTCAAAATCACCGCCAAGATTCACATTATGAGAACTGCAATTAGCTATTAAAATTTTTATTAAGCTTTTATTCTTAGAAAGAATCTGAAGGTTGTTTTTTTTTTTTTTTTTTNTTTTTTTTTTTTTTTTTTTTTGTTCAATTCAATTCAGTATTTGTGGAGCCGTAATATGCAGGAGCAGAGATGAGAGGAGCTGGCACGTCGCACTGGGTTTCAATATTAAGCTGCCAAAACTCATAGCAAATTGAACATTTTGCTAATTTAGCATTCTAGGGAGGTAGATAAAAAGGGCAAAACCAAAGTTTGTCCAACTAATTCCCCTAAAGCTATGACTTAACGCATTTGGAGTCAAGATTCTGGCTACAGGACTGTTTTCTATGTCAATGTAAGCTGAATTTGGACTAAAGCCATGAGAGAATGATTTAGCTCCACATCTTTCTAGTGTCTGTTTTATTTCCCAGCCTGGAACCTGGACTATATGTTTAGCTAGTACCACTACATGCATCAAAGGGGTCATCTGAAAAACACAACGGAGAACATTTACAGTGCTCTCTGTTGTGTTTTCTACGTAACAACCACAACGATGAAAGAATCAATCTGTTGAAATCAATAATAGTCAATGATTCAGAGAGAGAGAGAGAGAGAGAGAGAGAGAGAGAGAGAAACACTTCAGCCTCTAAGCCACAGGGAGACCCAGTTGAGTGTTACACAACCCCACCATGCCAACACACACACACACAAATGCTGGCTGTCCTTGATTGCAGCAGTGAAAATTATCTGCCTATGTCATTGTCTCTCCTTCATCTCTCTCTCTCTCATTTTGTCAATTCCCAGCTGTACCTCTCTTTACCATTTGTACCTCTCTTTATGGTTCTATATTTGCATATTGCACTTATTAAAGTACTCGTTATTACAAAAGGCCCATTGTGAGACTGTTAATGTATTCAGGTGTTAGCAACATTTCATCATTCCGGCTGGTTAGGTGATGCTACATTATACAGGATGCTCTCGACTAGCTTACACCAAACGTTCCTAAACTTTTTGGCTCTTGACTCTTTAAAATAAAACTTTGCTTAAAGAGTGGTTTAACATTCACAGATTGTTATGTTTTAATCATTGTAGAGCCTTGAAGAGGCAAAACTATCCAGTATTTCGCAAAGAAAAATGCTAAGATTACAGAGTCTGAATAAAATCTTCCTGTCCCTGTTACTGTCAATCATCTTGTGACCCACAGATTTATATTGTGATGCCTTTGAGGGTCCTGGTCTTCAGGTTTGGAATGTTTCTCTCTCTCTCTCTCTCTCTCTCTCTCTCTCTCTCTCATTTTTATCCACTTTCTCCCTTTCTCATCACTTCACATGTTCCCTCTCACTATATCACTCTGCAGGGTTTCAAGTTGCCAGCAGCACCTGTTGCCTCCTGGGGATGGAACAGTACATACATGCACGCTTGCGTGTGCACACACACACACACACACACACACATGCACACACACATTGTTTGGTTTATGTGAACAGTCAGTGTTCATTAATAGAAGTCTTACTTTGTGTATTGGGGCTTCCCACTCATAATAAGACACACACACACACACACACACACACACACACACACATACACACTGTGTGCCAGCGACCTTCCCAGCAGGGCAAATGAAATCTAAATACAGCCCCTCAAGTTTACCCTCATTAAAAACATTGCTGTGCCCTCTCCCACTCAAACAACACACACACACACACACACACACACACACACACAATAAGCAGTGGCCTGGTACACAGGTACAGGAAACAAATACTTATGTCAGCTCTTAAACCATAAATTTTCCTCAGCTGAAAACAACAAATTCAGCAAATCCAAGCATGTTACAAAAAAAAAAACATCAGTGTTAAACTCACAGTTCTGTTCAGCAAGCAAAGGCAATAACTGAAACCTGAAAAGAAACAGCTGTCATGAATTTTAACAAATCAAAATGGAGTTTACCTCAAAAACTGAATGTCTACCAAATGAAAGGAGCACAACAGCTGTTTCATTCAACTCTGTGTATTGACATCAGTAATGTGCCACTAAAAGAGAAGAAGAAGAAGAAGAAGACTTACTGATGTAAACAATGCAGGCTTCACAACGTGGGAAAAACGTTGGCTCAGCAAATGTTTTATGAGGAAGGAAATGCATTAAATAAGTTTGGCAAACCGCAAGGACACACACACAACGTGAAACACTGAATGTAAACTAAACAATGTTCATTTACATGATTAATCCCACGGGGTGCTTTTAACTACTGCACCTTACATCTGTAAGTACTGGTAGTATTACTGGCAGTAAATCAGCCTTAATGGGCCCATTTGTGTCTGCCTGTCTGTTTGTATTTCTGTTCAGTTGTCTCTCAGCCTGTCAGCCGGCCCAGGCTTGCCCCGCCAAGCTAAAATTATTCAGGGCTCTCCCCAGGGACGGTCCAGCTATGTGTGTTTCACAGGAGCCACTTTAGTCCCAAAGACATCAGGGGTATCCAGTCTAGTGTTACACGGCAAGTTATGCCAGCACACACACACACACACACACACACACAGAGTCAATGCTAAACGGCATTNAAGTTATGCCAGCACACACACACACACACACACACACACAGAGTCAATGCTAAACGGCATTCTGTCAGGGTTATGAGGGTAAAGCTCAAAGCCAACCAAGCTAAACGAGCTGCACTGGGTTGTAAATTCAAAATCTATTTGTTACTTTTAATGTTAGTTAGATGAAAAAAATATGCCTCCAAATGAATGTAGACAACAGTTAAGCAACTTGACTATATTCATATAATAATAAAAATCATGACAATATTTACTAACATGCCTTCGTGAAAAAAAACAAAAACAATCAGTCTCACTTCAGTAGATAAAAACCCTCATCAGGACAGCATTAGTTTCTCTGGGGTAGGTGAGAAAATTGGAATGATTTCTTAGGCTACCAGTTAATTTCAATCCATTTGAAGCAGCTGTGCCAGTAATTTTTCCCCAGCCTACCCTGGTTTAATTTCAGCACCAACTCCCTGATGTTTTTCAGCACATTCTCATACTTCTAATCCTGTTCAGGAGGAAAAACAGTTTTTTTTTTCATTTTAAAGATGATTTGGCTGCTGTTCACACTTATTCATCAGTGTTAAAACAGTAGTTTTTTTTCCTTCCACCTGTGAAAGTGAAGATGAGATGGCAATGAAGCGTGAGGAGGATTTTGCCTGTTTAAATGTGGAGAAAAAGTAAGTAGAAAGCAGAAATTAAACTGCATCAGGAGAATTCTGAGCTGTAATGGGCCATTTTAATGACAGATTTAGGTCAAGATTTAGCTGTAAAATAACAGGACTAAACTCCTGGAGTTAAAACTAGTCCTTACCTTTAAAACAGTCCAACTGAATGTCTGCTAAATACCATATGTTATCTGATGTCAGGGTTATGCCATTTGCATTTAGGAACATCTGACCAAAAACTAATGATAATAGGAACACAAACAATATTCTAATAGTGTTTCCACCCTGTAATTTTAAACGATTCCTAAAGGGGTCTGAAACGCAAAGGATTTTTGTCTTGATATTATCTGTGAACACACTTGCAGTTATTACAGAACATCTTCAGGATCAGCATTAGAATCCAACTGATGGATCAGCAGGATGGTATTTCTGCCCAATACTGGCATTATCACAGACATATATGGGCATTGTTGTTGAAAGGTAACTGGAACTCAAATTTTAAAAAAGAGTATTTAGACTGCATTTTATGTATTCAACTCTTATTTTTCTTATTTCAAGTTTAATATTTGTGTTGTATGTGTGCTTTTATTTATTTTCAAAATTAAATATTGTCTCACATTTTCAGAAATCCCAAATATTTAGTTCAATATAGGCCTCAAACATCCAGTGTCAATCAGGCAAGTTCAGATGACAGCAACGACAATATGAAAAGCCTTCAAAGTGAAACAGATTTTGGAGATGCTAAATTACGAATTGCATGAAGTCATTATTATAGTTTAATTTCCTAATTAGACATATTGAATTGGCTTTTGCAAAATAGCGCTTGCCTTCCTTTCCTTTTCCCGTCCCCTAAGCCAAGAGGCTGGAGGCTGCCAGGCTGCTCTGTGTGTTCTGTGTCAGTCAGTCAGTCAGCCAGCGGTTCGTTAACTAATTTGTGAGCTCATTTATCTCGTTAGGCTCAGATTGATCTGCCAGCTGATGGACTGGCAAATGAGCACCCTGTGTGTGTGCGTCTGTGTCTCTGTTGTGTGTCAGATGAAACAGGGTAATCGATATTAACAACACGGGGAAGAGTTTAACTGTTACACAACCTCATTATCTGGCAGCGGCTACATTTGGGGGAGGATTCCAGCGTTACACCAATGTCACCAGAAGGGCAGCCTTCCTGTTAGAGACAGGAAGGCTTAGATAGCTCAGCTAGCTGGTGGCTGGATGGTTTCTAATGGCTGAATTTCTGTTGCATTCACACACTTTTCAATGCAAGTCATTCAACTCAATTGTTTTTAATTACTGTCATCTGTTATCATTTATAGTCAATATATTTTTAAGTATTTTTGAAAATTGTTGATGTAACCTGAGCTTTTAACCTCTTTTAACATAATTGTTTTGGCAAATTTTCCAGCCCTCTGATTGCCTCTCAACAATTCTCACAAACAGCTTAATAAGTAGCCATTTCCGGCAAAGAAGCTCTAGTAAAAAAAAAAAAAAAAAAAAAAAGACAATTACAAAATCAGTCACAAACAAAATAGTATTTGACCTGTATTCCTGTAAACTGATTTTTATATTGTTTTGCTTTTTTTTTCTAAGTAGGCTTGATATAAAAAGTTATATAAAATGGTAAAAGTCATAGATGGTTAAGAAAAAGATCTGTTTTTTTAACAAGGTAAACTTTACTATCTGAAATGTGGTAGAAGACTGTTTCTATAATGGCTGACAAAACATGTTACATAAGTCCTACTTTGATATTCATCCTCTTTTTTTCTTCTCAGTAACATCATCACACATTCTTTTTAGTCTCTTTGAACATGCAAACAGTAAGACACTGATGCCATTTCAGCATCAGAACTTTTTTAAATAATTAACTTCCCCTCTTATTTTATAATAGTTTTTCTAAGATACTTTTTATAATATTGATTCTGACCTTGTCTTTAGTTTTCTTAATTTTGTGGGGGATTTTTCACTCTTTCTGTGTTGATGCTTGATGTTTTGTAGCAGCCCATTTTTTATATTTACTTATTTCACCTGCTTCTGTTTGGCAGCGAAAAATTAAAAGAGAGGAAAACAAACAAATCAAGGACTGCTAGTAATTCAGTGAGTCATCTTCCACTTCCCGACAAAAATAAAACAAAACAGGTTGTTTTCCATGAGAAAACGGATTTGGGATCCAGGCACCCAGAAAGGAGAAAACATGTTGGGAAAGCTTGATTAAGTGAGTGAGGGAACATTTTTATTTCAAAGTTTTATTTCTACGAGGGGGGGAATTCCAAACATTCCCACCTGGGGGCTGACCAGCATAACCACAGCCTTCCACTGCAGCCACTACTGAAAGCTGCCAGCTCTACCGGGTCAGCCTGAACAAAGAGCACCTTTTCAGTAATGCTTAACCCACTGTAGTCTTTTAACAACGTTACTCTACATGCATTAGGGAGGAAAGCACCAACCCTTTGAATATTAAAAGCCACCTTAACCATTTCATATTATAATTAAGGTGCAATGTGCATGGAAAGAGTAAGAGTAGGGGTAAAACATTTGAGTTTGTAAAACAAAAAAAAATGTGCACCATAATGCATACTTCATGCTGAATGTACTAAATATAAAACATGAAGGATATACTTTTGGTGAAGTCCTCTGATTAAGTGTATCCAGGTCAAAGCCATGATTCTCTATTGATTTCTCCTATTAAACTTGTATTGATTAAAGGAGATGAAGGAAGGTGGAGGTAAAGGCAAGTTAGACAAGAAGTTTAAAAGTTGAGATGAGTGCTTCAATAAATCATAGGTTTTTTAATATTATCAAATAACCTCTCAGTTCATTTAATTTCATTTTTGAGTTGATTTATTCAATTAATGACAAGCTGTGGCAAATGCATATTGAAAATTGCTGTTAACCAACTATTTTTTTAATAATTCTACTAGGTAAATAAAACTGGTTCTGACAAACAGCTAATATATTTACCAGCTTATCATTTTGGCACAAATTAAGATGTAGATGAGCAAAACAGGGCTGAAACTCAACATTACAAAGACATCTCTGACAGCTTGTATAAACAATGTACACACACATACACACACAAACTTAACTGCTTTCCGCATCACCACTGCACCATTCAGCATCAAATATGCATCAAATTATATAAGAGAGCTTCTTATACAACATACTCTACCCCAGCCTGCATGTGTGTATGTCTTCATCCTGACATCTATGGCTAACAATGCCATCTTTTCAGGAGTAATACACAGTGGGGGGGGNTCTCGGAGAGGAGAGGAGAGGAGAGAAGAGAAAGAGTGAGACATGGAGGTGGCATGGAGAGAGAGACAGAGAGTAAACTGACAGACAAGCACACCCAGATGACTCTGTTTGCTTCCAGTCTGCTCTCTTGTATATGTGATTCCATTCTTATTCTTTGTTGATTCACATAGCAGTGAATATGGGCATTTTCAGCACAGTCATAGTCTCCTTTTCCCAATTAATATATCCCAAGCTGATCGGGAGATTCAAACTGATAGCCTTCAAGTAACAAGTCTGTTTCTCTAAATTTGCTAATCAAATCAAGCAAAATCTACTAATCTACTGTTTGACTGCATCAGCATGTGATGTTTAATCTATTTTGGTTTTTTTTTTTTGTTTTGTTTTGTTTTTTTTACCATTTCTAGATCCCTTTTCATATCATGCCTGTTTTTCTTTAGTTAGTAATTTCCTATATTTCCCAGAGTTTATCCCCAATCACCATGGCCACTGAGTTGTCCTAGGGAAGGTAGATCAAGCCAACAGATACTGAGGTTGTAGTGAGCAATTGCGCAGGGTATTCCTGTAAAACAGCATCCATGCTCATCAAGCCTGTCCTGGATAAATAATGAATAAATACATTATCATCACATGAAATTACCAAAAAAAAAAAANCAAAAAAAAAAACAGGACAAACTTTAAGGATTGTATTTCCCTGCGACTGGTGTACTGTATTGCTTTCTTAAGAAGCTTTTTAGCTTTCAACGTTTCAGTAGGGAGTACTCGATGATCTCTGATCATTTCTAAGAGCATCTTAAATTATAAGGCTTTCATAAAGCAACTCCCTTGTAAGTTTAAGAAGCTTCTTAAGATTTTTACGATAGTCTTTAAGATGCTTTTGAGGAAGGGGGGCCCACATCATGCTTGAACTCTTAGCTGCAGCAGCCTCAGCGAGTAGCCTTCATTTCAATCTACACATGCTGTTGCCTAAAAAAAGCAGCACCCTTTGGACAGAAAAATAACACATTTAGCATAGCGATCTGCCACCACATAGCAGCCTCTCTGCCTGGCGCTGGAATCCACAGCTCTGACATTTCTACTCACCACAAACCAAATGGGAAACCTTTAACAGCCTGAGGTTGGACCGAGAGAGAGGCAGAGATAAATTACAGTGTTTGATTTGGGAGGGAACCTGACTGCAAGTGTGTAACTGTGTGTGTGTGTATATGTGCCTGTCTGTCTTTATGTACAACACACGTCTCTTCGTGTAACATATTGGTTAAATAGGTTAAAATGACTCCTAACTTTAATACTAACCTATCATGTGCTTTATTTTCATGCCAGTAATGCTGGTGAGATATCTCATTTTGGCAGGAAAAAGTCCATTTTTTTTAAAGAAGGTTTATCTGAATATATTTGCATAGATATTTCTGGTGCTTAGCCAAACATTTCTCAATTTTTAACATCCAGTGGGAATTACATAAAGGACATAGCAAAATTAGTAATGACATATGACAGGAGATGTCTCTCACACACACACATGCATGCACACACAAACACACACAGTTGACAGCTAAGTCTGATCCTCCTATGTAGTTTATGTTAACAGAGAGGTCTGATATCACCAAGTTGTCAGCAAATCCTGTTACTGACACCATTAGAGGGTGTGTGTGTGTGTGTGTGTGTGTGTGTGTGTGTGTGTGTGTGTGTGTGTGTGTGTGTCAGTGAAGTGCACACATCAGGTACAAATACTTTCAAAACAAACAGTGAACATCTAAGTGTCTTTAATACTGCCTTGTGCCTTGTCAGTTTAAAGACTGAAGTGAGAGAGCAGAAAGAAAAACGAGGATGTGTTTTGAATGTTTTGGGCTGTTTGCACATTAGGATGAAAGAGGAGATTAGGAGAGGAAGACTCAGGAAAAGAGTAGAGAAGAAAGGAAACGTGAGGAGATGTGGCAAATGACAGGGGATGTGAACTGAGGTGAAAGAAGTGAGGAGTAGCAACGTGAGGAGGAGAGGAGAGGAGGTACAGTTGGAGAGGTGAGAAAAAAGGGAGAGGGAACAAGATGCAAAGAGCAGAGAGGAGTGGAAGAGATGGGAGGAAAAGAGAGAGGAGCACATCAGAGAGGGGGAAAGGAGAGAGGAAGGGAGGAGACGAGGAGTCGAGACATATTAATGAGAACAGAGGACCAGAGAAAAGGGAGGAGAGGAGGATGAAAGAGAAGAAAGGACGGAATCCAGAGACAGACAGACAGAGCTTAGAAGAGGAGGATGGGGGGGGGGATCAGACTGAATGAAGGCTGGAGCAGCCGAACGGAGGGAGATGCACGGATGGAGAGATGTAAAGGTGGGGAAAATGGAGAGGAAGAGGAAGTTAAATATTAATATCAGTAAAAAAAGAAGAGAAGTGAGGGCTGCTTATTAATGAGAGTCAAGAAATAGCAAATACTTCATATCACACACATACAGCACACACATACGCAACTGTTAAGAATTGTAATCAAACTTAAATTATTTCTTAGCTTGCAGGATAATACTAATTCTAAATTTTAAGTTAAAAAAAATTAACTTAGTTTAGTTCTTTGTGATTTTAAAGATGTAACTGGGTTAAGAACATTTGTGATCCCAATAGGAAACTAAATCAAAGAGCAAATTTGAAATTTAACAGGATAACTAAATATATTATTGAGTTCAAGCAATTTCATTAATTGATATTAATAGTAATCTACTGTTGTGTGATTCTGGAGGTACATTTTTTAGTTTTCTGGATATAAACATTGCATGTTTTGTTTGTTATATCTGCAACAACAAAACTCTAAATAACTGTCAGTCTAACTTAAGCTGTGACTCATGCCATGAAAGAAGTATTATATTTTTCAAAAGTTAGCTTGAAATGCCAGTTTGTGATGGAAAGTCTTCATTTGGACACTGAAATGGACAAAATACAATGCAAGAGTTTGCGGGAAAGCAGCAAGCTCTGTAAAGCATTTGCAGTAATTTACTGTGACAGCTTGTCATGAAAAATATTCCATTTTTTTTTTTACTTAAAACTTAAACACAATGAGAAAAGGTTAGTCACAGCTCAACTTAAAAAATACAGTAAAGGAGCAGCAAAGCAAAGCAGGAAAAGAACAACAATCGCACGTTTTGAACTTGACATCATGTATAAATGGACTGTCTCTTTTTAAACAACATCCTTACATTGGTTTTAGCTTGGCTGTTATGTAGTTTAGAGTTTATCCAGTGGGAGTTTAAAGGATCTGATGAAGATGAGGGGCAATAGGGTTTTGACAACCTATGGATGTGCATCTTCAACTGACCTCAGCAAGACTTACAGGAAGGTTGACCACAGCTGGAGAAATGATGTGAAACTGAACTTTACTTTTTTTTTTTAATGGATATTTCTAGTAAAGTGAATACAATACTTTTTATGTAGAAAGCGTTCAGGACTTTTACTTTAAATTGAGTAGTTTTCCATTGTTTTTTCATTGTTCCATAGGTTTGTTTTTGTAATTGGTTCCATTTTCTCTACTAATACAGGCGCGTAGTAAAGCTTTAGTCTTCTTCTTCTTCTACTTCTTCTTCTTCTTTCAGCTGCTCCCAAACCAGTAAAGCTTTAGTACTTCTTCCAAAACTATGCATACTTGTCAAAACTTCAACAGGGGCATATTTTCAGATCACACCAGATTTATTTCCCATCTTTAAAAGGCTAATTCTCAGCCTGCTTGAGTGCTCTTAGCACTATCCATCGGTAGCATTAGCTAATCCCTAATCATTTGATGGATGGGAGACGTGGGGTGCTAGCCAGTGGCGCTAGTTTTTAAGCCGTAATACCCTGAGAGTGCCAGCGACAGTTAGCATCAAGGTAATCGTTATTCATGCCACATATATGGAATTAGCTCTGAAGATGGTAGCTAGTAGCAGCTAATCTCAACAACTAAAGGAAAAGGCCCAAATATGCCAATATAAGACACTGCGTCTTAAGATCAGGATTAGAGAAAGAGAATAAAGTACAGAGAACAGGAAAAGAAAAGTATGAAAAAGTAACAAAGGAACAGAGGAGAGAGAAAAGAAGAGAACGGGAGGAAAGAAAAGAAAAGAGAATAGAGGAGAAATATGGAGAAGTGAAAGTAGGAAAGGAGGGAAGTCATTGAGTGCAGACATTTAGTACAATTACCTCAACTAAAGATTATGAATTGGCAAAACATAGCGCTCTCTCTCTGTCTCTCTCACACAGGCAGGCATGCACACACACACACACACACACACACAGAGGCTTTTCGTGTGTTGATGGGAAATGATGTCACTGTGGTGGCACCAAATGATCTTACTGTCTTGCTGTTAGCTCTTATCTGTAAGTGCACGTCTATGTCATTAAGCCACTGTACAAGTTCCTCAAACTGAAGCACCTGCTCTCTCTCTCTCTCTCTCTCTCTCTCTCTCTCTTTCCCTCGCCCCCTCTCTCTCCACTCTAGGAAATCACAGCCTTCAGTCAAACACTTCATCCCCTCCTTCTTCCGTCATGACGCCCTCCCTCTCTTTGTCCTCCTCACTCCATCGTTGGCACTGCAAGCGATAGAGAGTGGCAGATGCAAGGAGAGAGAGAGAGAGAATCATGGTACAAGCCTGGTGCCAGCTAGGGCACTAACATAGGCCACAAGCAGTTTTTCTCTCTCTTCCTCTCTCTGTTTATCTCTCTCACTCATTCGGGCAAGAAGCCACTAAGTGCCACAGCAGAGGCAAGCCACCTGTTCCTCCCTGGCAGAGAAAATGATGGAGGGATGAAGGGAGGGGAAATCACAGGAAGGGGAGGAGGAGAACAAGACAAAGAGGAAGGAGGTGATGATGATGGAGAGAGGGGACAAAGGAAGAGCAAACAAGGCAGGGAAAACAGGAGAGAGGAAAGGAAGGAGGGTAGAAGGGAAAAAATGAATTAGTTAGGATGGAGGAAAAGAAGGATGAAGGAAGAATAAACGAAGAATAAAAAAGAAGGAAATATTTGTGGAGAAATACAGCAGCAAAGAAAAAGATCCTGCATTCAAAATTTATAGGTCTAAGTAAATAAATCTTAACAGTAAAATGTATTCAAGTATCAATGGTAATTGGTACTAGAGAATGGTGCCAATTGGAGTCTTGAATGAATGAAAATCTTTCAAAATAGTCTAGGTATAGTCCAGTAAATTCTATAAAACTCCCTAGATAATGACAGTAAAGTAACTGTGTCCTTAAGATGAAACAAAGCTGTTTCTGAAAAGTAAAAGTGCAAGTAGTACTAAAAGTCAAATGTGTATAACTTTCTGTACATACAATAGAAATCATTACAAAATGGAAATACTTCGTCTTTACTTCAGTAAATGTATTTAGTTTCCACTCCAAAGGAGAAGGATGTAGGGATATCAGGGGATGTAAATGGAGGCAGCAGATAATGGAGGAAAGAAAGGAAGGATGGAAAGAGGGGGAATGGAGAAATAGGAGGATAGGAAGCAGGGAGATATGGTGGAGATAGAGAAAGCAAAAGATGTAAATGAAGCAAGGGAAAAATTGAGGGCTTAAAGGGGATGAACAGAAGGAGGGATGGAAGAATGGTATGGGGGTGATAAGATAGACACGGTTAACTGGAAATAGAGAGATGGGGAGAGAGATGAAAGACTAGCAGGAAGGTGTGAGGACATATGAGGTGACGGCACCTTATTACAATCACTCCTCCTCCTCTTGACCTTGTCCTATCTCCATTCATCACTCCATCACTCCATCTCTCCTCCCACAAACATCCTGTCTTTCACTGAATGCTTCTTCAGCTGATTCAGCCTTTAGTCAGAAGTGGTGTTCATAAAAAAAATCACCTCATAAAACCTCAAAACGTTACAAAGGGTGTGCACTGAAAAATGTAACGTATATTGTAAATTAATTCACTTTAAATTCTTATGATACCACTCTCAAGACACAGAGTTAGTGCATAGTGTCCAATTATGACCTCTCAAACCGTGCTTTGAGTGTGTGGTGTATCCACACTGGAAAAGTGACAAAAGAAGACGAAATGAAGAAGATCAATGCGCCATATACTAAAATAGATTAGCAAAGAGGAAGAAGAAAAAGCCCCATTTATTTTCTGCGTTGTTGTTTGGTGACAGCAGCTGGAGCAATTCCAACTGAAACTCTCCCGGTGAAATCATCAGAACAAACAATGAACAAGTGTGTTAGAAAAATCTGGCTCATGGACAAAAAGTTAAGGGAACAAGACAGTACATCAGATTGTCAGAACAGAAGACAACAATGACTCCTGAGGAGCTAGCGCTTTGGTGAGAAACATCCAGTCACGGCGCTCAAAATTTGGCGTGGCTGTTGTTGAGCTGAAGCGAAGCTGTGAAAATTTACAATAGTTTAAACTATTTATTGATGAATCCACAAAGCAACCTGTCAGAAAAAACACAATCTCTAAGAAACAAAGCTGTAATATCCAAAACTAATGACTAACATAAGTACTTCCACATCCCACAGCCATGTCTTCTTCACTATTGTTCCATTTTTGTATGTATAATACCAATACTATTCTGCTGAATTAAATAGAAGTCGAGACAGTGACCTTAATCGGGTTTACAATTGGATAATACAGAATAGATTAGCACTGATTATATCTAAGCCAAAGAGTATAACTTTTTCTTCTCATTAGGAAAAGTAAAATTGTGTCTCACAATATATGAACCTATTGAACAGGTGAAGCGGACTATAAGGCTCTGGGTGTCATACTTGATGAAAGAATGACTTCGACCAGTTATATAGACAATATCGTGGCTAAAATGGGAAGAGAGATTTCTGATACAACTAAAAAGGTTGTGCAGTCATTAGTCTCGTCGCATATAAACTACTGTCCTGCAATCTGGTCTAGTTCTGCAAAAAGGGATCTGAACAAACTTTAAATTATTCAGAATCGAGTAGCATGGCTTGTACTTAACTGTTCAAGTAGACAAGAGGCTGATAAAATGCACAATAGCTTGTCCTGGTTGAAGATGCTGGTTTGGACTATTGGAGTATTTTAACCTTTTTGGAGGGAATATGTACTTACAAATGTATTTATTTGAAAATGGTTTATATTGAAGATAAACATTGTTGCAGAACTAGACAAGCTGCACAATCTGAGGACTGACCTTCCTCAGCCAAGAACAAAGAAGACTGTCCTGTATAGGGAAGTTACTCTTTAGAATAACTTATCATCTCACATTAAAAGAGTTAAAAATAAATTCAATTTTAAAGGGTAATTAAAAGCTTATTTAGGGTAAAACTGTTTTCTTTTCCACTGTCATGTCTTATGTGGTCCTGTACTTGCTGTGGCCTAGTTGTCTGTTCTTGGTTGGCAGAGGGTGGATCACTGAGGTCAGAGGTCAGATGTGGCTGCTGGCATTGTTTATACTGTTTGTGATATGTTTGGATGTTTCATCATGTAGTTTGGGGTAATGTGATTGGTTTTTTTTATAATTTTTACTTAATTTTATTTTTCTTTTTAACATAAATGTTTGACTTTATGTTTGACTGAATGGACCCCAGGAAGAATAGCTGTTGCTGAAGCATCAGCTAATGGGGATCCAATTAAATAAACAATAAACTATGTTCCCACAATGCAACACTCAAACAGAAAGTACAGATGGTTACTCCAAATGATTGTGAATGGTGGTGCAACAGCTTTTAAGAATATCTTGGACTAAAAATTACAGAATTAATTATTTGGAAAACCACTTTGCGTTCTCTTATTTTTGAACTAGCAACAGCTTTCCGTAGTCACACATTGGAGAACATCTGTTGCTGCACTACATTCCTGCCGATACACACTGGAACTTTAAAATGATGCACGTTCTAAACTCCAACGGAGGTCAAACTCACAAAAAATTCAATGAGAAGAAAATCAGTCAATATATTCCAAACAGATTGTTGGCCCCTGAACACTTGTAGTTGCTAAGTGCCTTTTAGCTGCAGCCTTGGTAAAGTTGCCTCATTCGTCTGGATGCATTCATACTGAATGCTGAGAAGCATCTACTACTACTGTTTACTACTGTTTATTGCTGCTTCATTACTGAGTTGAAGCTGCAGCTGATGGCAGAAGAGGAGAGCAAATTTAATACTGAAACAATTTATGTTTTAATCACTGCAAAGGTCAACTTAAGACAGACACACACACACATACACAAATGTATAACACATACAGTGACATAAGTGCAGACTAGCTCTCTCTTCTCTCTCTCTCTCATGCATACACACACACATACGTAGCATGTACAGGAAGTGTGCAGGCTGCAAAGACAACAAAGGCATCATTTGCATTTGGAACGATACGGAAGCGAAACCAAAGCTCCTTATTGCACTGCACTGTACTCAGCAACGCTGTCACACACACACACACAAACACACACACAGCTTTACATGCGATTTGAATGCACAAACAAAGAGGTCAGTGGACTTCTGGGTACCTGGGGGAAATGGGAACCAAAGTAACTGCTGTTGTCTCGACAACAGCCATATCCCATAATGCTATTCAAATTCTGCTGCTCTGTTATCTCACTCATGGTCTGAACATACACACACACACACACACATTTATACAAGGACATACACACATCTGGGGGAGAGAGAAGGGTGTTTATCTGAAGGCCATTCATTTAGACCTACAGTACTGTTTGTCAATACAGATACTCATCATTCAGCCCTGAGTGAGTGTGTGTGTGTGTGTGTGTGTGTGTGTGTGTGTGTGTGTGTGTGTGTGTGTAATTCTGTCAAGGACACAGTCGGCATCCATCGTACCAAGCCGCGGTCACCACAGCAACAGAACATACACTTCTTCTTCATCACCCCCCTTTTTTCTATGTTCTTTAGTTGATCGGTGTGTTATGTCTATTGACTGACAGGTCTGATGGCCCACCCCCATTTCAGTCCCTTCCTCATCTGCTGGAGCCAATAAGTGAGCAGAGACTGTCAGATGTGAAGCTCTCATTGGCTCAGTGGTCCACTCCTGGTGTTTGATTAGCAATACTTCTCTGTTCACCAACTCTGCGGTTACCATGGCACCCACATCTCAGTTTTCTCCTCTGTCTCCTGAAATTTCTGTTATTTAACTTCATTCATAGCTATATTTCAGCCAATTCTCATTGACTTGGGTTTGCTTTGGCAATTTCTGTTGCTGTTCAACTGTTGGTGTCATTTATGTTCTGTAAATTTGTTTTTTTTTTCACTTGCAATAATTAATTTAGATTTTTTTTTTTTTTTTAAGATTTAATATTCTATTTATTTTGGTTTATGGGTGTGTGTATATGCATAAGCACACACACACAACTTGAGGAAAGCATTCTAATAACTCTTCTACAAGCAGCTGTCACTTAAATTGTCATTCTGTAGCAATGTATAAATTATACTAAGTCCACATATACAGTACGTAATTTTCCTGAATTGATTTGAGCTTCTCAGTCCACACGTATCATGTAATGTTGTCGTAATGTTGTAATGTTGTAATGTTGTCAGCTGTTTTTATTCTGTATTTTTATCTTTATTGTAAAATGGAGAAGTAATGAAGGGTGACAGTTTCCCTCCATCCTGTGTGTGTACATGACGAAAACAAAAGGAGAAAAGTAGAAAGAGGACCTGCAATATCAGTTTTTGTTCAAAAAGTTTGATTCTGCTATGCTTGTATTTGATTTTCTCTTTATCCATATTTACAATTATTACAATATTCAGACTTCTTTTCAAACGTTCCATTAAGGGATTTTAATTTAAAAAAAAAAACAAAAAATTAAANATTCAGACTTCTTTTCAAACGTTCCATTAAGGGATTTTAATTTAAAAAAAAAAACAAAAAATTAAAGGTCAAAATAAATGTAAAAGACCAATAAAAAGCTCATTTCTGTTTCTCTGTCTCACTCTGCTGCATCTCTGAACAGCCTGTCAAAAGTTTGAGCAGCCGTTGGTATTTGTCACCTTGTGTCCTCATTACACACCTTTAAACACACACACACACACACACACACACACTCAAACATACATGCAAATTTTACAGCATCCACGCTGTGTGCACACACTGACGCTCTTGCAACTCTCACATCCTGTGTGTTTCTGTTGTGAAGTTTAAAGTCCCACGTTTGCACTATGAGGTGCCGCTAGTAATATCTGCTTTACATGATCTATTTCTGTGTACAGTCTGAGTCAACCACACACACACACGCACACAGATACACACACATGGTCATGGGTAGTTACACCGATAGAAGAGGGAATGATGTGAAAACAAGTGAGAGATATAGAAAGAGAGAGAGTTTGGATGACATAGTACAGCTTCTCTTTGACACAAAGCCGCATCTTGCAAAGGAAGAGGAAATGGCACTGCTGGAGCACACACACCCACACATATACACACAATGCATATATTTTTTATTTTTAGATACATATTATATGTCCTTCATATTTAGTGTTGTAATACTCATTTAGAGATGTATATCATCAAATCCTGCATCCAGTTTTCTGCTGCATATACTGTACTGTAGTTGCTGCCATATTCGTCCTTTTCCATACCCTTTTATCCTGTTTATTTTATACTTTTTAAATCCCCAATTAGTGTTAAATTAATTTTCTTATTGTTTCAATAACATCTGTCTCGAAATCCAGAATACAAAATAATAGTCCCTGATTTTCCTCCTCAATTCTTTTTCCTCTCTTGTAGCTCTCGTGTCATACAAAACATATATTAAATCACCAGAATATATTTTCCAAATGATGTGGCCTCTGACCTCTGACCTCCAATTTGTTGCTTTAGTATTGATGATGTTTATAGGAGCTGAAGCTGCATGTTCTGGTGATCTCACTGTAAGTCATGCTGGATATGAAGAAACGAGTTAAATGTCTGAAGACTCAAATGAAAACAAATTCCCGGACTTACAGTTTATTTTATACAAAGAGGTAGCAAATGTAGCTTTCCTTCATTTTTTTTCTGTGTTTTTTGAAACATTACGCTGTTGAAACAAAATACACTGTTCAAACACAAACCTGAAGTGTCTCTAAACATGTAGCTACAGCAGCTTAACTGTTCCTTTTGGGGAGGAGCCGAGTGAGTGTGACAGTGGTGCAGCAGGAAAAGCAGCTTTCCAGAGGAGATATGAGTGTTAATAGGAAACAGGACTCCGAAAACTTTAAGTAACAGCAGGCAACAGGACCATTTAAGTGAGCTTTTTCATTTGCACTTCCAGCAGAGGTCACACCTCCAGTAACGAAGCTGGGTTGGTTGCCACGGCAACCAGCGAAGGAGAAAACAGGGAGCATAATTCTGGTTAAATGAAAACAGCTTGACACTCTCCTTGTCTTGCCGTATGTTTTTCTGCATGAGTCTCTCTCTCTTTCATGACAAAAGGGTCAGCCATTTAAATCGTAATGATGCTTATTTTTTTTAATTATTATTATTATGGCAAAACATCCGAAAGGTCTTTCCATCATTTTCTTCTTATTTTTTAAATAGCACTCAAGGAGATTTCATCTCAAATCACACCTTACCTCATCTGTTATCTCCTTATTTTAGCTTAATTACCATAAGACTCACTAATTTTTCAAATATATTTCTCAGTTTCTTATTGAAAGCTCACATTTCTCAAACATAAAATCACTCATTTTTTTTTTAGATTTGCTTAGCATAGAAAATTCAATTAGTTATAACCAACTTGTTTTCTTACAGCTTCACTCTCTTGACATCTTAAACTTGATTTTACCTCACCTAAACTACTTTCTGGAAACAACATCATCACCTTAGCTTAACCAACTTTGTACCATTAACAAACTTTACCTAAACTATGTAATGTAGCTCTGCATCCATTATATCTTTTTGCAAACCTGAAATTGACTTTCCCCTACCTTCATGTATTGTCGTTTTCAGTGTAAAAAATTATATATGAGATTACTTTGTGTCCATGTTGTATCAATAACAACATATACAAAATGCTAAACACACACACACACACACACACACACACACACGCGCACACAGAATTATTAATTTNTGCTAAACACACACACACACACACACACACACACACACGCGCACACAGAATTATTAATTTTGAGGATCCTACCTGATTTAGTCTTTAGGTCCAGTTTAGCAAATCCACAAACTGGTCACACTCCCTGAGAAAGGGGGGATTGAGAGAGAGAGAGAGAGAGAGAGAGAGAGAGAGAGAGAGAGAGAGAGATTATAGCAGTTGCATCATTTACATGTATAATTTTTTAATAATTTGTAAGATGGTTGCCTAAATATCTAATTAAAGGGTCCTTCAGTGGTTTTAAAGGTCAAAATGAGATCGTCAGCAGATAAACATGTAAAATTCAAACTCCTGTCAGAAAAAATGCAGTCGTGTAGTTCTGTTGTAGCAGCGGTGACGTGGTGATCCTGTGGTGTATAGTTTTACATTTCTAAACACATTTTTTCATGTTCTGAAGCATTATTAATATTTTGTGTGTGTGTGTGTGTGTGTGTGTTGTGTGTATTTTGAACATTTGACGGTGATGTTTTGAACACAAATGCAAGACATTCTGTTTCACAGTTTCAGATCACTTGTGTTGCTGCTTTGTCATGTTGATTTTAATTTTCTTTTGTCACTTTTTTCATTGGATGTTTAAGTGTTTTTATGAGCTCGTTGTGGTTTCTTTATGTCTCACCCACTGAGACTATATTTCTTTTCATCCCCAGATGTTGTTGAAGTGTTTATGGATATGCAAAATATATATTCCAAACACTACATCACTAGCTGTCTCTCTATTATCTGGCAAGTAATAAGGTAACAGGCAGTAATAGAATTATTAGCTTCATTAAAGCTGAAATTCAGCTGTCAATGATGTTAATTCCAGGAGTTATTTGATAATGAAAAGTTAGAAGAAGTCAAATGTTAACAAATTGAGCCTAAAAGTAAAACAAGAGGGAAAAATCTGCCACTTTCCTCTGTCTTTCAATCATCCTCCTCTCCATTTCAATTGCTACACAGTACACACACATACGCACACACGGACAGTACCCCCCTCCGAGTAAAAGGGAGGTTGGGTTTCCATATAAGCCCCATCTCCTTCACTCCCTGACACACACAAATGCAGAAACATACCGATAAACGATCCTATTTCCCTTCATTGAAAAGCTGCCATGTTGCTGCTGTGTGCAGCCAATCAGCAGCACGGCGCCCAATGGTTGGTGATCAGCAAAAGTGAGGGAATGAAAAATTTGCTGTAGGAAGTGAGTGAGAGAGAGAGGAGAGAGCGAGAGGGAGAGTTTCCTTTTGTGCAGCTGAGAAAAACATGCTGAGATCACACACACACACACACACACACACACACACCCCCTACTGAGCAAAATGCTTCAAAAGAAATGTGTGTCAGCTGTCAACAGAGCAAACATACTTGCCTGTTGGGACAGTTTGGAAAACTATCCTCATCTCTACTCATCTTCCTGCTTTTCTTCCTTTTTCTCTCACCCTCTTCCTTCTTTTTGCTTCTCTATTTTGATTTCACAGTTCTTCTCCTCTCCTTTCCTCTCCTTCCATCTTCACTGTACATTTAATCTTCTCTCTTTTTGCTATTCTCTTCTTACTAATCTCCTCTTCCTACTCTTTTCTTTTTCCCCCTCTCTTCCTCAGCCTTAATCCCTCACCTCTTATCTCTTCATCTTCTTTTTCCACCTCTCTCATCTTCTCTCCCTTCTTTCATAGATTCCTCTCCTCTCCACCTCTTCTATATTCAACAAACTACTCATATAACACCAAACCACAGAGGAACAATTTACATGGAGGATTTACATGGAGAAACCAGCCAACCCTACCAACTCATTAGGCTTTGTGTATGTGTGTGTGTGTGTGTGTGTTTGTGCATGAGTGTGTGTCTGTCTTAATAATTTAGCTTTCACTGTCAGGACCTTGGTCACTGGAGCGCTCTCAGGTTCCTCTACAGCTCTCAGGTGATCACACGCACACACACACACACTAAAGCACTGAATGCATTGTTTTGTGAGGAAGAATCACTTAGTACTGTATTACTCTGTTGAATATGCATGATGTTGCAGTGCAGGTGTTTCAAACATTGGATTTCTTCTGTCTCATGTATGAACTGAAGCAAATGCTGCTTTAATAACTAACTTGGTACTTTAATAATGAGACTTTCTACTTTTATTATCCTACATTTATCTGAAAGTTGTAGTTATGTTGCAGAATCAGATTTTAAATTTAACAAGAGAAAATTCCTACAATATGGCTGTTTCTAGGTTAAAAAAAAAAGTTATACATTTCCAAAATGTCACCTTTTAAGAGCTCTAAGAACAGCCTTATTTGAGCTTGACGATACAATGACTTTTTTTTCATGTAAATTACTAAACCTGAAGAGAAGCATGTAATCCTTTCACTGATTTGAAGCAGGAAAAACTTTCACCCTGTCACATGAAAAACCTCATACCTCCAGTTTTGTGGACTTTCATTATCCGTGCGTCACCGTATACCAGGTACATAGAAAATGTCAAACATAACAAAAGCCCTTTAGAAGTTCCCAAAGACCAAAAGAACTCGTTTGGCATCTTTACTTGATTTAAATGACACCTACTTTCAAAATTCTCATCAATTTTTTTTTTTTTTGTTGATCAACCACCATAATTTTTTTGTTGATCAACCATCATCATTTTAAATGTCAAATCTCAACATTCTCCATTGGTTTTATGCAATGGAGAATGTTGAGATCTGACATTTATGATCATTTGCATGTGATCTATAGGGACGTTTGCGTCCAGCTCATTCGATCTCATCAGGACTTCCTGTGCTCACTTATTACAGAGTGAGGGACGACTTCTCTGTACGGCTGATGCCTTGTAATGAAAGTTCATATTTTCAGACTGTTGTCAACACCAGCAACTGCTCACTGTCACTTCAGTAAACTCTCTGTGTGTGGGTGTGTGTGTGTGTGTGTGTGTGTGTGTGTGTGTGCTGCTCTACCACGCCATGCCACACATCTGCACTCATTTCAAATTCTCCAGCTATGATGCACGTACAGTGTTAATTGACTGCAAATGCAAACTTCACACATCTGCAGCATCAGACACGCAGGCGGACAGAAAGTCAGACAGTCACAAAGACAGCAAGGAAGCTACAATAAGAATACAAAGAAAGAAATACAGATTTAAAAAAAAAAAACTGAAAGAGACAAATTTGTCTTTTGATCTGACGTGAGAAATGACCACAATTTCTACAAGACAGCAGAAAATATAAATGTCAGCTGTTGACTATGAACCACAACAGCAATGCAATAAAGCAAAATAAATGATGCTTTAATGGGATGAGTCATAGAGGGAGGATAGGAATTATGAATGTTGTACATACTGTACTGTACACCTTAATACATACACACACACACAAATGCACAGACTGTGGCCTGTTTGTTGAGCGTGTCACGCAATGGTTTCGTCTTTCACTTCAATTACTCTTTGCAATTTACAATCCTTCAGATTTAAAAAATACACTGTAGAAAAACACAGATATAGCATCTGTCACTAATCAATCGACATTTTGAAGCTGTGGTTTGTTTCTTTTTGATAGTTAATGAAAAATTGGTTAAAGGCCAGAAAGCCTCAATGGAGCTGAAGTAGAATGAGCAAGTGTCAATCACAGTGGCTGTCTGTGATTGGCTGACACTCCTGTCACTCCAGCAAGTCTAACCTAATCTGAGTTTGATGATTTATGATCCTTAATATCTCCTGAATGGAAGAATCGAAATTGCCACCGAGACCGTGATGAGACATAGACTGAACTAATCATCAAATCAGGAGACCCATTCATAAGGAGTTTCTGTTCTCCATGGAGAGGTCAAAGATCTCGCTCAGCTACAAGTAACTCAAGTCCCTAAAGCCTGCTGAGCGTCTTCCTACCATTGTGGAATTGCAGCATGTCACTGTTGGGTAACAAAACTGCACGAGCACGCACACACACACACACACACACACACACAGAGTTCCCATGAGGCATCAAAATACATTAATTGAATGTTTAGAGGAATACACCAACTCATGCACATTCTCTATACAGCTAAATGCCCTGGTAACAGTGTGCGCCTGAGTGTGTGTGCGCACACTCCTACGCAGCACATCACAACGGCCATCTGAAGTGGCAGGGGGACAGATGGTACGTAGGTTGGTCTTCCCCGTGCACGCTCAACCAATCCTGCTCACCCAATCAGCATTTGCACGACTGCACAGAACCATATATAGCTGCACAAACTGAAGTTTTGAAAGCGACAATGCAGCGACTCCGACACATCTCCATCACCGTGCAAAAATGCTGAGGCGAACCTTGACGGGAACAAGTTCCAGCCCAAACACAACACTCACATCTCTGATTAGCTCTTAATAATCTGCTTTGGAAAGAGGAAAATAAGCTGCTGACAGTGTGCAGAAAAACCAAAGCAGAAAACATGGACTAATGGCAGAACCTTGAGTGTGTAAGGTGTGTATTGGCAAGACATTGTTATAAATTCAAGCTTAAATACCATCCATCCATCCATCCATTTTCTAAACCCATTTGTGCTGTTGAGGGTCACGGGGGGGCTGGAGCCTATCCCAGCGGTCATAGGGCGAGAGGTGGGGTACACCCTGGACAGATCACAGTCTATTGCAGGGAAGCTTAAATACAATTGAGTGTAATGTTAATTTGCTTTATTGATTGTATTAAAATACATAAATGTGCATTGAAATACAGTATGTACTATTTTATGAAAACATTTTCTATACTATTATCATATTTAATTTTGTTGTATCTATTAGATACAGTAAAACATCTCTGGTGTCTTAATTTGTTGTGTCCTTTGTCTTTCCTGCTTCAAACATGACTAACATAACATCACGTTCCTTCAACTATTAGACTGGAGTTCAAATTTGCATCTGCCCTGAAGTGCCCTTGAGCAAGATTCTGAATCCCTATCACCTGCTGCATGGTGTTTGACTTTGACCTTTCACCTCCGACCTCTATGTTGAAGGATGCAGAAAAACAAAAGGCTTCCATGGAGAGATTGCCACAATATTCCATGCAATAATGTAAGCCTGCACATGCGCTGGGAATGTTTGTTTTGCGAGTGAAATGAATAAAGACTCGAATGTTTTCCAGCACGAGTAGCAGTAGGCTTGTTAGAGAGAGAGAGAGAGAGAGAGAGAGAGAGAGACAGAAGCGGGCCGTCAGTCGGAGTCTCCCCGGACAGGGCCCCTCTCTAAACGGCAACACGTCATGGAACATTCCCGGAACCAGCCAGCGCACCACCCACTATCTCTCTATCCGCTCTCTCGTACACAGAGAGCACATACANCACACACACACACACACACACACACACACACACACACACACACACACACACACACACACAGAGGAAACTAACGATGAGCAAATGAGATAAAGTCACTCTTCTGGCTTTATCCTCTCCACACGAGAAAGAACTAACCTGTCATATATATAATTTTTTGGAGATATAGCGTATCACTAAAAACTATAAAAAAAAAAAATAAAAAAAACTACAGGAATATCACGGGGATCTTTCAATCATAAAAATGCCAGAGTATGATAAGGTCGCTGTTTAAACTCACTTTTGGGCGCCGCACACACACATTAGAAGTAACTCTAGGAATGTCACAGGAATATCATTGAGATGTCATTGTGATTTGCAGATGAATTTGGCGGAGCCAAACCCTGGCTGGTTGCCTCACATAACACACAAACGCAGAAGACAGACCTTCCAAACGCCAAAATCACACCATCACACCTATCCAGGCTTCCACTTTCACAGCCTTATATCCTCCTCCCTTTCTCTCCCTCTCTCTCCCCCGGCCTTGCAGCGAGCCTGGCCGTGCAGGCTACTGAAAATTCCTCAGGATATTACGCAACCCGGGTAATCTGCATGCAATGCAATGCGTGCCCGGGGTATTCCCCCTGCATAGCCTTGCCCTTATAAGCCAAACAAAAGATCAAATGTCGTCAAAACACCCCATAATGTCCTTCAAAGCGCAGGAAAGCGCACTGTCACACTGAAATGTATAAAAAATATGTCCGGTAAGATTTTCTTTTTTTTTTCTCCCTCGCACTCACCTACCACTTGCGCTCCGGCTGCGCGTCTCCGTCTCGGTACGAAAATGACAACAAGCCACCCGGTGACAGGAGATCCGATTCCGGGAAGGGCTGACACCTCGCTGATTGTCCGAAAGAAGCAGTCAGGAAGCGGCGTTAGAAATCCACAAGAGTCGAGGCCAGCCGTGGAAACGTCGCGGCGAAGCGGCCGACGGAGGAAAAGNATCCACAAGAGTCGAGGCCAGCCGTGGAAACGTCGCGGCGAAGCGGCCGACGGAGGAAAAGTTGCGCGTAAAAATGGAAGGAATCCTTTCTGACCGGATTTCTGCTGCCGGAGCTCCACTACTGCAATCAGACAAACAGTAAATGTGTGCGTCTGTCTGTGTTGTGAGTGTGTATGTGTGCGTGTGTGAGGGTGAAATCAGGAGACACATACACACTCACACACACAGACACACACTCATACGCATACGGGGGTTATTCCAAGCGCTACTTCCCAGAATAGCAGCATAGAGGAGAGAGACAGAGCAGCAGAGAGCGAGAGAGAGGCCGTGTGCGTGCGTGCGTGCGCGTGTGTCTATGTGTGTGTGTGTGTGTGTGTGTGACGTCGTCGGATCCCCCAGCGCGCAACCAGGGCGGAGGGAGGGGAGGAGGAGCAGTGGCCGAGGAGGAGGCTCTGTCTGCCGGCACAGAGAGAGCAGGAATCCCCGGTCACCTCTGGAGCGCCCTGTCTGTCTGACTGACTGCCTGTCTGTCTACCGACTGCTTGTCTGTCTGAGTGGCTGAATGCCTGTCTAACTGACTGACTGAATGAATGCATAGAATAGAACTGAATATATTAATATTATTAGGTCTACTATTATATTCCCTTTGTTGCATATAATACAATACTACTAAACATGACATATAATATACCTAATTGCGATGTGTGTTGTGTTCGATGTATTATTTTAATTTGTTGGAATTACTCAGTAATTTTTATAATTTTGTTTAGACGTTTGGTGCCTTTGCTCTCTCTTTTAGTACAGACAATAAGCAGCATTCTTGTCTGGGGCGTCCTGTCTGATTTTTAGGTGACTCCACAACAGGATTCAATGTTCAGAACAACAAATCCTCTCCAGCTCTTCTCATTTGTAAAGCACTTTTGGGAATAAAGAAGCTCTCATTTAAACAGCACTTCTTCTAATAAATTAAGTTTGTCTTAATAAAGTTCCTTTTCCTTTGCACAGGTTCCAACGCGCCTACCTCCTGGGCTAATAAACTACATTAGATTTTATATGGGGCTTTTAGCAACAGGTGGCAGGCGGTAAATGAGAAGAAAAAAAAAAGTCCTGTAATCGAAGCATATCAAGTTTGAATCCTCTAACAGGCATTTCACCCAGTAAGTCATTTTCAGTATCAAAACACAGAGACACTTTCCTCCTCATTCGCTGTAGTTTACTATGACTAAGAAGGGTATGAGCCAAAGACATAAAATGAAAATGCAACGCATGGGCTCTGGCGTAGGTTTGCATAGCCCTCAGAGCGGGATGTCAGCCCTCTTTATGCAGCACCCATTGTTGCTTGGAACAGATAATGACACATAATAGTCTAATAATTGCAATGATGGCATCCATTCACAGTGGCATGAGAAATTATTTAAAGTGAGAGTGAATGAGAAGGTGGAAAAGATGCTGCTCAGCAGGAGTGGTATTATCATTAAAGCCATTAGAAATACAGTTGCTTCTTTGTTTTGTTTTGAAGTCAGGAATCAGACTGGTAGCCACAATATCATGCAGTGTTATATCTTAATGTTTTATTTTTGGCACATATCCTTTTTAAGGTTGTTGGCATTGCATAGAGAAGACTGACAGATCTGCAAGAACAATCATGTACTTGTCTCTTCTTTATGTATTTCTTGATTTTTTTTTTTTTTTTTNTTTTTTTTTTTTTTTTTTTCTATTTGCTGTCAGGTTGACTGATGTGTAAATAGTTTTGATACTGGCTCAACTGGCAGCTTTGCTGTTATTCCAGCCTTTTAAAAACCAATTAAGAATTTGATGATTGACAGAGGGTAATATCACTTTAGCAAAAACCTTTTTAAAGCAAAATGACCACCCTAAACACTTTTATGCTATTCAAAAGAAACAGGGTCTAATATGTTCATTATTACCCATGCTTAATGATGGATTTCTTGGTGTATGATTTTTGAAAATTCTAGAAATAATCTCTTATTGCAACTATTATGGCTTCATTGAAATCATATTATATACATATAATATGTGATTATATGTATAATGATTTCAATGTAATATTCATATAATCACATATTAGCTCAATTTGTTCATTATATGTATAAATACAGTACTTTATAGTGTTGAAACTGAATTAAATGTGTTTTAAAAGTCTTTACAACATTCCATTGTGTCATGTAATTTTTAATATACTATACTATTTATACGTCTTAAAGGTGGGTTTAAATAATGCAGTACTTATAGACTGACAGACAGAAAGAAAGAAAGAAAGTTATCAGATCTCTGACCTCAGCAACAGAATTTCTCAATCCCCGTCTTGGCACATATCCCTTTTTATCCTTGGTTGTGTGAGGCCACAGGTAAGTGGATTAGTGATTGGCCATCTCCTGTAAACTCATTGGGACCATCATCAGTGGCCCCAGAGTCCCCATGGCGACACCGTGGCAACGCAGCACCATGGTGACAGAGAACAGCAGCAGCTTCTGAGGCAGCAATTTGCATCTGCTTTTCATATGAGGCCCAACATGAAGGGATATAGAAGTGCTGCTCACTTCTATGTATTCTTTATTCATTAGCACCACTGGCATTTTCTGAGGGTAGATACTGTACTGTTCTGAATGGTAGCAGCCAGTATTTGTAAAAAGTAAGCAGCTAAAACATTTTAAATTTTATTTTAGTAAAAACATTTTACCCCTCACCCTCCCCCCAAAACACAGGATTTTGTCTTCAAATGTCTCACAACTTTATATTAATTTTTTTTTCTTTTTTTTTTTTTTTTTTNTTTTTTTTTTTTTTTTTTTGGAGATGTATGTTTTGTTTTTTTTTTGTTTTGTTTTGTTGTGTTTTGTTTTTTGCAAATGGCATTTTACTTTAATGTAACTCTGGGTTATTATTCTCCATTGTTGTACCTCATTAGATGTAGTGCCTGTATGATTTGAATGTGGTGTTTCAACATGTGATCTGATCCATGTTCTCTAATCTGGAGGATGGCCACAGCATACTGGAGGGATTACATATTCCATCTGGCATGGGAACACCTCAGAATCTCCCAAGAGGAGTGGATGGATGGATGGATGGATCTTATTTATATTTCTATTTTGGACACACAGCCACTTTTAGCTCACTTTTTGATTTTTGCTTTCCTGGAAATACTTTGTATTGTTGCTTCTGATCAGTTCCCACCAACTCCTGATAACACTCCACGTAGTCATTACCAGGAAATAAGCTGTGAAAAGCTGTAAAAAGATGTTAGCTAACATGTCTCATTTCAATGGTTCCTCCAAAGATGTTTCAGAATTGTAGCCTTCTTTTTCCAAATTTGGCAAATTCAGCTGTTGTGTATCATTTGCAGTCCTCAAAATCACACAACCCACATCCATGGGAGGTTGCATTAACATGATCCTTCATCAATTCATGAAGTCAGAATATAGAGCATGCCAGGTGTCCACAATGTTTTCAAGTAAAATATCACAGCTATTAACTTCATTAAACTTACTCCAGCTTCTGCCAGCCACTTGAGGGCAAGCTCCTGGTTTTTGACATTATGAGTTGAGCACCTGAACGCACCATTACTTTTGGTCTCTCTGAGTCTAGAATGTGTCATTTGGGGAGGAAGTGGGGGCTCAGCCTAATCTTGAGGACCTTCAAAGGACACACCTTCATGGGCTTTGTTCTTCTAAGAATTCAGCTCTGAAATGGAACAGAGTCCGTTTGTTCTGGCTTGTTAAGAAGAATAAACCTACTAAGGTACAGAATATATTACAAGAACAGTTTGGATAATTTTGGATTGGATGACTCAGGTTTCTTTCTTAATGCTGTGGATAATGCTAGTAACTTACAATTATGTAACATGGTGTGACAATGCATAAGGCACAGCACCAAAGACACAGAGATGATTATATGCCCATGCTCTCTTTACAGTTTTAAGTGTGGCCACAATCCCATAAAGTGAGTCATGTGTCATCCTCTGAGTCACAAATTCAAATCCCAGACTCAAAATCCTCTCGTCAAGGTTTGCTTTCACTATACTGTTAAAAAAACAAAAAACAAAACAAAACAAAACAAAACAAAAAAAAAAAAAAAAAANGGACACACACACACACACACACACACACACACACACACTTGAGAAACACACAGTCGCCTCAGGCTCTTGTCCTAGAGTCAAACTGCAACGCTCTGCAAGACAAAGCACTTCTGTGACAGCTGACTGATTACTAATGCTTACTCATACACACACACACACACACCACTCCCCTCACGACCACACCTATTTTTCCCACAAACTGGCAGTGAGCGAGCTGCATTAGCCTGACAGTAAAAACTTTTTTACACACAGACACATACAATCATTCACAAGTGACACTCTTTCATTGTCACTTTCACACACACGCATGTTCGGTATGTTTCAATCTTGCTGTCAACTTTTGTCACTTTCATAACTTTCTGACACACACACACAAGCACATGGTCATCAGTGTATTGAGGTGTGGCCAGAACATTATGTAACTCATGAGGCCAAAGATCAAACTACCTCAGAGCTTTTCCCAGAGGACATCTTTGTGCATGTGTGTGTGTGTGTGTATGTGTGTGTGTGTNGGGGGGGGGGGGCAAAGGTTGAAAGTGTTCAAAGAAAAGTGAGAGATTGTGATGAATAAAGACAGAAAATCAAGTTGACTAACATTGTATTGAACAAAACAGCGCCCCTCACTGGTCAGGATCAGTACTGACACCAAACCACTGTGTTTAATACAGTAGTGCAACTGTTCATTGATTTATATGCACATAAACATTTAGGATATTAATTTGGATAATGTGAATGTGACTAATGTTTGCTAAAGAATGATGAAAGTTACTAAACTGTAATTTGAGATAAAAATCCTTACATACTTATCTTTGTAATTTTTGCTGTAAAAACTCAACACCACTCATTTTGGCCATGTTTAATCTTGTGTTTTTATGTTTTGTTTTGTTTTTATTTATCTCAATTATTGCATTTATTTATTTCCTCTTTTAACTACTGGTATATTCTCTTTAATTTTGCTTTAATTTTACTCCTTATGATAAAGTTTATGGTGTTATTTGGTCTGTACTCTGTTCATAATTATTGATGATCAATCTGTAAATAAAGATGATGATTTATTGATATAATGATTATCCTTTATTAACTGTTAATTTTTTCAACCCAGTGGCAGGTGCAGCTATGTTGTGCACAAACATTTTACTTTACTTAATACCCAAAGGCTTCCAAGAACAAATATATTAAAATATGTAAAAATGATGCTTAAGGCATCAACAGTTTTCTATTTAATGTAATAGTGATGTATCTTGAATTTAAATATTTCTATACATTTTCTAGATTTTGTAATGTTAAATCACTAAGATATAGTGATTTAATATCACAAAAAATACACATCTTGTAAATCCATCTATTTGAGCTCCATAAAATATGGTTTTGTAGAACAAAAAAAAAAAAAAAACNAAAAAAAAAAAAAAAAACTCCAATAAAAAATGTATTTGTTTCAAGACTTTAACCATAACCAACAAAATGGCCTGTTTGGATGGTAATTTTTGTAACAAACCTGCTGAAACAAGCAGATATAGAATATAATATTTGATGTTGTTACCTTATCAGACCTCTTGGCATTAGCTCACTTCACCAAAGCAGAGAAAGTATATTTTAGCTGTAGTGATGCATGTCTACATAAAGATAATGTTTAAGAAATGGTACTTTCATCAACACCTTACATGTGGGAATGGTAATTATATTGTGTATACTGTATAATTACTCAACTCTACCCCCCCAACCCCACCCTCTCTCTTCCTGTACCCACAGAGTTTTCCATAGTGGAACATTTTGGAGAATGGAGGAAGAACACAGAGGCAAGGAGGAGGGGGAGGAGGAGGAGGAAAGGGGAAAGGAGGAAACATGTTGGTGCCAACTCTTCAGAGACCCCACAGAGCCGTCTGGGTGTGTGTGTGTGTGTGTGTGTGTCCCTCTATGAAGTTGGAGACACATCCTGCTATATGGAAGCTTATTTCCACATGTGGGGAAACATTTAACACATGCCCTTACACACACATGCACATACACACACAGTCTAGCCTTTCCCTGGATTCTCGTGGATCTATGAGGGTCAAAATATTCCATCCAATCATCCTGGCATTTTCCACAAAACTTTTCCAAACCCCAAACAAGTTTCAAGTTTGATTTTTCACTCAAAGGCTCTTTTAAGACATCAACAAACAGGTTGGTTAGAATCCTCCAAATTTGTGAATGAGAAAGTCTTTCCACTCTCTCAACCATGGGTGAAATTTCCAGTGGGGTTTGGGGGGGGTGACATGCCTTGTTTTGTTTTGTTTTGTTTTGATTTGTTTTTCAAGTCCAGTTTTTGTCCTCTCCTCTAAAACTTGTAGTTTGGGCAAATTTCTAAAATATCTCTAAGCAGCAATCTCATTGCCTATATGTCTTTAAATAACTGTAAAAAAAAATATTAATTGTAAACACTCTTATAGTTGAATTTACTGGTTTCAATTTGCACCAAAGAAGCAGTGACAAGTCAGAAATTATGTCATCTAGTCCCTTTGGATAAGTGCATGCTCACTACTGGAGAATTTCAACTCTTCTTCCTAATAACACAAATGGAGGTGCAGGGGACGGGGAGAGCTCTGGGACTGAGCCTTAGGGTTGAGCCTTAGGCCTCAGCATAATGTAGTTGGCAGATAGCATGTTCATGTGATTTTGTAGTTAATTCATTTTACCAGCTATGCCTCATAGGACTCAATAAAAGAGGCACTGTTATTTCATCACTCTGTGTACCACAACATGTTGCTAAATTTGTTTGCACATCAACTTCTCTGAATAGAAATATTGATTCCTCTGCATAAACCAGAGCTTCCCATGTTGTTATGTTGCTTGCTTCTCATGAAGACTGCTCTGAATGGACTACAGTGGGATCATTGCCTGCAGGTTAAGCCCCTGATGTTCCACACTGGTGTTCATGCTTGGAACCAAAAGTCACTCAGCAAACCTCCAGCCTCCAGAGCTGCAGCTTCTGTAACAGTTTCATTTATTTGGGAAAAAAAAAAAAAAAAAAANAAAAAAAAAAAAAAAAAAAAGCAACAAGTGAATGCAGCTTTGTTTAGCAGCTGCCCTGAAAGCACTGGCGTACAACTTTCTCACCTGCACATGAATGTAGCATACAAGTTTTGGCTGCAAATGATAATTGGTTGAAGCAGAAGATGAAGATTGTTTCTGGAAGAATGTAACAAATGATAAATCTGCCCACAAAGCAACATTTCTTAACAGTGACAATGGCTAGACATGGTCTTCCTGCAAAACGCAACCAGTTTCAGGCAACGCTTTGAATACTGACTGCACCATTGCACAACTGCTGTAATTTAATACAAATATACAAATACGGAACTCAGATCAGGAAAGAGAAGAGCAGAGTAAGATTAAAAGATTAAAGGCAGATTAAGATTTAAAAACAGATTGAGCTGCTAGCCCATACAAATGTTTGTGAAAAGCAAATTACATGACAGAAAGGTTCAATAGTCCAGAGCAGGCCTGGATATAATGCTCTCTGGGTGAATTACAGCTGCAATAAGGCTTCACGTGCAAGGGTGATGACTCAGAAATGAAGCGATTCTCACTTTTGAACCATAAAATATTTCAAGAGAACTACTCTGAAAAGCAAACCATTAAATATGTTTTGTAACTCATTTTGATTTGAAAACAAGCTCCCTTCAGTAATAAATGGTAACACTTAGATACCAGCATGCAACTGCACTTAATTTAAAATTTAAAGCTCAAAAACTGGCAGATAGGTGCGGCAATTTAGTCTATGTCATGCTAACCTTCATAAGACAGATTTGTAGTGTGTATGTGCATGTGTGAATCCACTTATCCTGAGACAATACTACACACTTGGCTAAGTGGTGCTTCAGGATTGCCATGGCAACATCACCACCTCTTTCCTCCACTGCTGAAGCTCCTGCACTTAACTGTCTGTTTAGCATCCTCTCTTTCTCTCTCAGTTCAAGTCCATTTATTTTTATTACTTAGTCTAGTAAGATCAAAACAGAAGTACTTAGATTTGAACAAGCTCATTCAAAAAGAACAAATTTGAAAATTATCTTTTAAAGTGATTACAATCAGCTAAACTCATTTCAACATGTATTCATTAGATTCTACTTGCTTCATTAGTATTTATATAAGATTTTTTTTTAAAAAAAAGCAAGAAAAGCATCTCATGCAATTTGGCTTAATCTACAATTGTAACAATTGAGAAAACAAGTGATTTGGAATCATGGCAAGAAAACTAGTATTAAGACAAGAACAAAGTTTAAAATATCTGGGAGTCATTTATTGTGAGACAACAGTTGTTATAATCAACTAAAGCAGCACATTCACATCTTTACATTAAAAAAACAATGAATTAAATTAACTGGTGTTCATGTTACAATCCAAAGCAAGAAAATTGAATTTAAATGATATATATTAATGTCAATTAGTGTCACGCTTTGTTGTGCATAATTTGTGAATGTACAAAGCTACAATGATATTCCAAAACTGAAACACCCAAATTTATTCAAGATAAAACAAGATCTGTATCATCTCAGGTGTTATATACTGTATATTCACCATATCTTTTTTTAAAATGTAAAATATAAAATACATTTTTTAATGTAAGACTTGATTGTGTAACTCACCTGCACCAGTTATTAAATTAAAAGTCTAACCCCTCCATGTTTAGCAAGCAGGTAGCCCACCCCCCCTCTCCCTTGCATCATCATCATCACCACCACTACCACCACAACACGGAAGCAAAGCATAAGAGGGGGGACAGCAAGAGAGAAAGAATGGTAGAGAGGGGGTAGAGAGAGGTTAATTGAAGTGAAATAGATGAAAAGAGACAGATAAACAGAGAGAGGTCGAAAAAAGAGAGAAATTAACAAAGAGTTGGAAAGAGAGCGAGCATCATGGCGCTGATCCCCTCGCAGGTTCTCCGGGTCGCCATCCTTCTGTCTTATTTTTCCATCCTCTGCCACTACAAAGCTTTAGACATGCCGGCACACCAGACCTACGGGGGCAGCTGGAAGTTTCTGACCTTTATCGACTTAGTAAGACAGGATCTTTCTTTTTATTTTCTGCCGAACCTACCCGCTAACGTTAGCGCTCGCCGTTGCTAGTCTGCTAGTCTTTCTCCTTCATGTTGTGATTGCACTTTTTTATAACGGTAATTCATCGTTTTCGCCTCCAATCACGCGTTAAAATAATTGGCAAATTGGAAAAAGGAGGTGGAAATTTTGCGCCAAATCAATGGAGAGACACCAAATATGTTACAACGTGGTTTTCCGGTGAGCTCTACGTGTACTACCGGCTGACCCGGAACAGGTGTTATGGTGTAGAATGTGTCCCTGTAAATGCCCCCAAAGGCGGGAGCGCGCATGCAGCCTGGTTTTTGTTAAAGGACCATACCGCTATTTTGCATGTTTGAGCCTAATATATTCAATTTTCATTTTCATAAGTTACATTACTGACAATGGTAAAACCGTATTTCAGCTTTCCTGATATTCCAGAATCTCTTAATCTTCCAAACTCAAATATTCAAGCGATACACCCACCTTAAAAATTAATGTTTCACCTGCTAATAGTTACGCAGCCTTATGAAGTCACGGTCGTTTACATTTTTTTTAATAAACTCTTCTTTTGGGACTATATTCCCTGGTGGAGACATACATTCACTCTGCGTTTTTTTAATGCGCTTAAACACTAAAATTACATAACTTAGAAAAAAAAAACCTGAATATATGTGTTGTTCACAATGATGGCTTACCTATCCCAAGAATGTTTCAAGTACCCGTATCAACAAATTGATTTCAATAGCATACCAGAATGAAGTGAAATCAATGGCGGTCTGGAAGGTAGGAAAAAATGTTTCAACTCACTGTTGCAGTTGTATGCTTTGGGAAATGACTGTAAGGTTACGTGTATGAAAATTGAATATAGTTGGCTTAAACATGCAAAATGGACGGTATGGTCCTTTAACTGCTCAGTAGAATTAGTTCACTTACGTCTTTTGCTCCTTAATTTTTACTCGAATCTTCATGCATTTCATGGTTGAAATAACATTGATTTTGTTAGCACATCCAAAAGTGCCCCAAATTTTTGTCTTTCAGGTTGTTTTTTTTTAAATTTTCATTTGGTATAGTAATATTATAAAAAAAAACAACTATGACTTGTCTGTAAAATAAATAAATAAAAAATAAAAATACCGCAAGTTCTCAGAACCTAAATGGACACTTATGTTATCAAAACATCCATTTCAAATGTGCTGGATTGTAAATCCAGCACAGACACGCAGAAAAGAAGCAGATCTTCACGTTTAAGACGCTGGAACCAGATATTTGTCAGGTTTACTTTTTAATTGACTATGAATACTCAGTAATTAAAATGCTCAATTCTTAAATTATTGTTAAAGATCATTAAACTTAATAACATGGTTTCACACTAATTGTAATTTAAACTTACACATGTAATGTAAATTTGCACAGCAGATGAAGAGGCATATGAGCTAAGGGGTGTGTGTGTGTGTGTGTGTGTGTGTGTGTGTGTATTTTGGGGAAACAATACACATGAGGTTTCATAAAGAGTGTTAATGTTCTAAAGTAAAATTTCATTACGAACTATTATGACCACTAAAACCTCAAACACAGCAGCCATTCATTCACCAAATAGAGCACAACTCAATCAGCCAGTGATTCACAAACAGAGGAAGTCACTGTAGCAAAAACCACACAGCATAGCTGCTAATATTATTAAATACATAAGCTAATCATTTTAGACAAGTCGATTATTTTTTTCAGCAGTTAATTTTACATTTGAAGACTGTATATTGGGTTTATGATGGAATGAGCAATCAATCTTACTACGATCTGTACTGCTGTGGGCAATAACAAAACAGATACACATTCTCTCTCCCATCCCATGTACAGTGTGTGTGTGTGTGAGTGAAAGAGAGAGAGACGACTGTGACATATTTTCCACATTAAAGCTCTCTCCTGGTTAACTGTGGTGTTAATAATATGTACACACCAGCAGCCAGGAAATGCACGCCACTAAAACATCTGGCTTTTAATCTTTGTGTTTGTGTGTGTGTGTGTGTGTGTATTTACAACAGTTTGTATAATTGCATGAGCACGTGTAACATGAGACCCTACAAATTTGTGGTACACTGAAACACTTTGCTTCTAAATCAGTGTAACAAAGGCAGGTGTGTGAGTATTTGAGTGTGTGTGTGTGTGTGTGTGCGCGCATGCTCAGAGCCACATTGGTAGCTGCATAGATACCCACATACTGTATAAACACACATATAAGCAACACACACCAAAGAGGGCACTGAGTATATTCATTAGTAGGATGGTATACATACAGAAGCACACGTGGACACACACACATACACATGCACTAAAAGCCAAAATGCCCCTAACGCTTCAGTCCTTCTTTCATCCACTGGGTGACACCTGATATGCATAGTGGGAGAGGAGAGGAGAGAGGAGTGTGTACATCCTCTCTATCTTCTCTATCACGTAAAGAAGGTCATGTCCATCAGTATTGGAGTATTTTGTTACACAGAGATAGAGGCTAAAACACCGAGCTGGTTTCACCATCTAGCCTGCATCATGTTCTGAGCATGTGAAATTCATGATCTGTCAATCAATAGTTCTGTGCAACTTTTCCAAATAAGTGACAAATGCCGTGTGTGTGTTGATATAAGCCACATACAGCTTTTATGTCAGTATAAAAATGTTATAGTAATGAGCTTGATACAACTTTTTGCTTCCAATACTAAGGTTGGAAGCAAATCTTCAATCTCAAAAATTAAGTATACAATTAGACATATTTTTTTAATCTATCAAGGGGTGTTATAATTTATCCATTCTGAAATACTAATATTAAAAAAAATCAAAATAATGTGATACTGTACAACATAACTCAGTTTTGCAGTACTGCTGCTGTCATTGACTGAACTAAACTCATTTTAGCAGCAGATCGCTGGTTTTAGCAGAGCAAAAGTTGAGTCTATCCGATGTGCTGTCAGACCAGAACAACAAGCATTACTGAAAGCAAAAACAACAAAGCACAGAGAAGATCAAAGAATTTTTGTGCAGCGTGACTTAGAGATTCTCTCCAAGTTCAAAAAACATCTCGATCTTTGCTCCATGCTGCAAAACTTACATTTCATTTCTGTAAAATGCTGTTCCACATCTGCACAAGCAAGCTAGAGCAGTTGTGTAAGAGCCTCCTAAACTCGTTCTCCTTCCCGTTTAGGTGATCCAGGCAGTGTTTTTCGGACTATGCGTCCTGATTGATGTGTCCAGCTTACTGACTAAAGGAGGCGACAGCAGGGAGCAGGAGAGGCAGTTAAGGAAGCTGATTAGCCTGCGAGACTGGATGATGGCTGTGCTAGCCTTCCCTGTTGGAGCGGTGAGTAGATGGATACTGAAAATACACACGCGCGCACAAACACACACACTGGCTTGCAATTGTGTTTCTTGAGACAAATTATAATAAGAAAGAAAGAGAAATAAAGAAAGAAAGGCTAAGTTTGAATTGTCATAAGTCTATGATCATTTTAATATTTTAATCACCACATNAAAGAAAGAAAGGCTAAGTTTGAATTGTCATAAGTCTATGATCATTTTAATATTTTAATCACCACATCAAATGAATATATCAGACTTGAATGATGCACTTGAAATATAATCAATTCTCTCTCTCTCTCTCTCTCTCTCTCTCTCTCTCTCTCTCGCTCTCCTCTCTCTCACTCACTCACAAAAACTGACCTATCAAACAGCTCTAATTGCGACTAACTCATTTTATATTATGTTGAACGGTTTAGTTATATAGTTTCAAAAATTGGTGCCCATAACAGGTTGCCACAAGAGAAAACGTTGTCTGTCTAAAGAAGCTAGTAGTGGGTTAATTTATAAGTTGGGCTGTCTTGCAGTGTTTTAACTCAGAGGCGTTGCAGTTATTTATTTTCCAACATAATCTCTCTCCACTTCAACAGACTTCTGCAAACAATGCTGGAGGGAATTCTTAAGCATTTTTCTTATTTGGAAAATGTGAAAATCTGAGGGAGACAAAGCAGTGAATAGGGCTGGTTTTAAACTAGATTAAAGCCACAGTTGCAGGTGGGCAGCCAGCAAGTTCATAATCACTGTATGTTGCCTCATTTGTCCATCTTGTGCAACTCAAAAGAGCCCCAAGTACGTCAAAATTAAGTAAAGTAAATTTGTAAGTTGCAAACACTGAACGTAAATTAACTGATGTGCAAAAACATCTAAAGTATTATATCCCTTGCACTTCTGGCTCAGAACTTATCTATCACTGTCTGTACAGCTAATGTGTGTCTTGTCTGTGCGGTGACTGTTCATGCAGAAAAGGAACAGACTTTTCAATGAGTTCATGTTGCTTTCACGAGAATATTGCCCACAGTGCAGCCAATGATGATACTTAACATACAGTACTTTTACCTCACTGTAAAACATATCACAAGGTCTCAGCTGTTACATGGCATAAGTCACCATAACATCCAATCATAGCGCTGCATACTGTCACATGCTAGCATGTCTGCATTGACCTCGGCAGCCTGAATCAATTTAAGTACAGAACTTGAAGTTGTGGGTGGTGAATGAACAGAACAGAGGAAACAGTGTCGAGTCATCCCTCTTTTCCTTCAAGCAGCCAGATGGTGACCTCTGTTTGACCTCTGTTTGATCTCCAGGCTGTTCTCACAACTCTGGGAGACTTGACTCATATGATTGTGCTTCTCTCACACACATTTATACACAGTTGTAGGAGCCTAAAAGCTGCTGCACTGAGGAACTTGAATGGTTGTCAGAACTACAACCATGTCTAGGTTTAGACACACACACTCAAAAACACACGCACACGCATTCACACACATACACATACAACATAGAAGCAGTCACCTGGCATAATGCCCCGTGTGTGAATTGGGTGCAGAGTTCAGCTTACACACAGCACAATAGACATGATTATCACCACAGCTAATGTCTGGAAACCTCGACCAACTGATATGGAACGTGTGTGTGTGTGTGTGTGTGTGTGTGTGTGTGTGTGTGCTTGTGTGATAGAATGGGTGATAGTGTGTTTCTGCATACTGTATGTGTGTGTAGCGCTGGGTGTCCACAGTGTGTGCATGTGTAGATGTGAATATTACACAAATAGATGTCCATGAAATGTCTGTATGTGCATCCCCTTTTTGTTATATCACATATATGCGGAGTGTGTGCGTGTGTGATATAAGGTGTGTATGAGTGTGTGTGTTTTACCACCAGTGGCCCATTGAAAACAGAGAACATACCAGACAGGGTACAATAGCGGGGGGGTTCAGATGCCTCGAACTGGAACCCAGATGACGGTCAGGTAATTCCACCCCTGTCCAACAGAGGAACACGGTCTGGCTCTGGTCCAACATGTTGCTGGAGATACATTAGACAAGGAGTTTATTACATTATTAGGGATGTGAGACTAATTCATCCAAAAATGATGCAATATGCATGTAGAAAACTGGTCTGTGACAGGACACAAAATCAAAACAGATAACTTTATAATGATTTGATACACTCTGATTCATAGGTGATCTGATATGGTTTAGTTCAGTTGTGATTCAAGTTCCATTCATATCAAACTCTAATCCAGTGGTGACACATCTGGTATATCACATCTGGGATATCAGAGGTATATCATATCTAGTATCATCACAGCAGGTATATCACATCTGGTATATCACAGTCATCAGAACATACCCAAATTTCCACTTATTATTCACAGTTGGGTGTTTATGTGAACAGTATTTGCTAGGCAGAGTTTAGAATTTTGGTATTTGAAATGTGTTTTTTCTGCCCCAATTGGTCAAAAATTGATTATTGCAACTTTAAAACTACAGATATCCTGATAAAGTTTGACTGTATTAAAAAGAGCTCACACCACCTGACACGCAGCAAAAACTTTAAGGAAAGATTATTTAAGGAGGATTATTTCTGGTCTCTGATCTGACAGCATGGTGTGTTACTAATTAGGCTTTTTTGTTAAGTTCTCTCTGTCTCTGTCCCTCAGTTTGTCGTCTCCATGTTCTGGACTCTCTACCTGTACGACAGAGACCTGGTTTACCCCAGATTACTGGACAACTTCATCCCCCAGTGGCTGAATCACGGCATGGTGAGTCACATTGCCTGCACTGATATTGAAATACCTGCAAGATAATGAGAAGCTGTTTGAATTTGCCTGCTGCATGACTTTACAGTATATTTAGCTATTTTTGTGTGGCATCGCAGACTTTGATCATTATTAGCATCGCCAGATCATAAACTTCTCCAATTACTTAATAAATCTTATCAGTGGTGAAAGCAGGTGTTGGTGGATCTCTGGATTTGAATCGAGTCATTGGCAGGCTCCTGATTTTAATTTTCCATTTAGAGGAAGCAGGAATAATCTCAGGTTTAGACAGCAGCTAACACACCATGTGCAGCATGATGCCTGGCTGATAACATGTCTGTGAGCTTCAAACAGCCTGTCAGATCTGTGATAATCTGAAAAGTTTCCAGCCCTCTGTAAAACGCAAAACCTGTTCATCATACTTCCTTCTTCCAGAACACTGTCCATACTGTAGACACACACACACACACACACACACACACACACACACACACACACACACACACACACACACCACAGAGCATCACAGGTCACTGGGTTGAGGTAATGTATCTGTAGTATGAAGATGTGATCATCCAATAGCAGCTCTTGATTTGAAAGGTATTATATTAAAAAATACAAAGTGTGTGTGTGTGTGTGTGTATGTGTGTCTGTCTGTCTTGTGCTCCAGAAACTGATGTAATAGCTGAGTGGTTGCTATAGTTCACCAAGGACCAAAACAACCACAACACAACAGTGGTTATGTGTGTGCGTGAGTGTGTGAGTCCAGTCTGGTTGTAAATATTGTGTGATATTCCATGGTATCACTGTTGTTTGTTTATACCGACTGCTATGGCAACTATGTCAGCATTCCCATTGGAGGAGGGAGGGGTCGAGTGATTTCCTTTTACAAAGTCTTGCTCAAAAGTCATTTCAATTAAGTAATTTAAAGGGAGTGTGTGTGTGTGTGTCGAATACTTAAGTTGGTGGTTCATTGCACTGTGAGAAGCATACCACGAAGTAAAAACATATACATGTACTTGTTATGTATGCAGTAATTGCCACAGTTTTACTGCTGTTTGTCAGTATTTGCTGCATTTCCTGGTTCATACTTTCTCGTCTCTGGAATAGTAAATTTTATAATAATATTTACTGATTGTCGGAGTACGTAAATATGAAATCAATTCCAGCTAAAAATGTCCTCCCAAGTACAGAAAGAAACAGGGTGTCTGTATGTGAGCATGTGTTATCCCTTTTTCTGGAGTTCATAGTCAGCCACACACACACACATATACACATTGGCTTGTTTTTCTCCCAGCAGCAGAGGATTATAGTATTACACAGCATCTGATGTGAGTGACCTGACCTGACATCCTCCCCCCTCCATGTAAAAAACTGCTGGCAGTTTGTTCAGATCTGGTGAATCATCGGGCTACATCAGCTTCACGGTTTACAGCGGATAGATTTACATTTAAGGTGTTCAGCAACTTATACGACAACAAAACAATACGAGCCTGATAAACTTTATCTTCTTTTAATAATGTAAGTTTTATTTTTGATCTCACATCTGTGTGTTCTTCTGCGTTTCATCCATCCTAAAACTTGGAAACTCCTCAGAAAGGCCCGCAGCAGGCATAAAGTTCCAACCCAATCTAGGACCTTGTTGATGTGAGGTGTTGTGCCACGATTATAAGAAGTTCAAATTCAGACAATTTTACTGAGTGTGTTTTTGACAGAATGTAGGAAAAGACTGTTACCGACACGGAAATGAGCTTCTTAAGGAGGAAAACTGTTGAGAAAAATATTAACAAGAGACTTTTCATTTGATTTTCAAGGTTCAAACAGAGTTCAGCTTCAGACATTTGTGAGCAGAAAAGCAGGACTGAGTATTTCTGAACCATATTGCATTTTAATAAAGCTCAGCATTTTCAGATTGGGAAAACAGATTTTTATTTTTTCTACAATCAAGATTTTTTTAGAATAAGTATAAAAGTGGCAGGTTTGGCTGAATTGTTAAGAATTTAACAAGTCCAACAAAAGGATTTTTTTNTTTTTTTTTTTTTTTTTTTGAAGTGGCCAATGAAACCCAAAGCCAATGAAAAGCAAAATTACAAAACTGACTTTAGACTTAAGAGGGTCTGTGCCTTGCTCAAGGGCAGCTCCACAATATTTTCAGGTCACATTCCTGCATCACAAAACATCAGAGTGCACATATTTCAGTTGCCCCAGGTTTGATTTGTTGGTGCTAGAAGATGTTTGACCCCGTGAACCCACCCCAGCATCTCACCGCAGCACCCCCAGCTGTGTTTGTGTGTGAAATGGTTTGTCCCGTTTTTAGCCTCAGACCACAGGATCAAACCACTGCTGTTTGCAGAAGAGGGGGGATTTTCAATGGAGGCAGAAACCTGGACGCTCGAGAGAAACCGCAAACCTCAAAAGGACAGAGAGAGATTCAGAGAGGGGAAGACAACAAAGAGAGAGAGAGAGAGGAAGACCTCGAAACAAAAACAGATCGGGGGACGGGGAGAATAAAAGGAGTATTATTTATGAGTGGCGAGTCCTCTCAACAAAACCTAAACTTAAACATCACCAGGAGTCTGGAATTCCACAGAGGCACACTGGGTAAAAGTGCAGCGTCAGGACATACAGTGTGTGCATCTGTGTGTGTGTGTGTGTTGTGTGTGTACAGTATAATGATGGGAGGGAACCTAGTATTTCAGCCCCCAGGAGAGAAAGCTATTTTGTTCTCCTCTGAGCACTGAGATGTGACTTTTTTTTTTTTTTNCTTTTTTTTTTTTTTGCACATACTTGTGTCTCGAATATGATCCACTTAAAGCCCCACAGGAAATTCTGAGATGCTGACAGAGCCGTCTGATGCACACGCTTCTTCCTGAGTCTAACTATGTAGGTGTGTGTATGCAAAAGAGATAATCAAACTCACTACTCAGAAATACTTTTTTTTCCCCATTAGTGGAAAATTGCTCCTGAATATCTCTAAATCATGCCAAATTTCAGTTCATTGCCAGACTTTACAAAGGCAATTTCTTGCTCACTGCATATTTCAGTTTTATTTTGTGCTGCCCTGTGGTGCACACACATACACGTGCTTGCGCAAGGAATGCGCTCCCAAACTCACAGTGCCACTTTGCCACTTTCATTTCACCAGAGCTATTTCCTGATGCTTAAAGGCATGTTCTCTCTCTCTCTCTCTCTCTCTCTCTCTGAGCATTAAAGGGAGGGAGCATTTACAATTGGATCTGTCCTATCAAGTTGAACTATCATATCTGGGAATAATTAACAAAGAATTGGGAAGAATTGCAGTTGTTGTTTTTCTCACCATTTGGTTACAAGGTGAAAGGCTTGACTGCTGGAGGCTGAGAGCTCAGCAGTCTGTCACACACACGCACACACAGAGATCTACAGCTGGGCTTAAGAGTGCAAACGAGGTAAGAGGTCTCAACTCTGAACTTGAACCTTTGCTTTGTGTTTTGCTGTATCTGTGTGTGTGCGCCCCCATGTGAAAGAAAATAGTATTTCACCAAAGAGGAGACATTTACATAAACACACGTTTGCTTGTGGATTTTATTAAATTGATTAATTGAATTGCTTATATTAATTGATTTAAAAAACAAGCTGGAGGATTAATAGCAGTTTGACGTGTTTGTGTGTTTAGACTACACAGGTATCTGAACAAACACACAAATACAGCGATGAATTATTAAAAAAGGAGAGAACACTTAGAAGTAAGATACAACTATTCTAAATTAAAGTCAGTATCTCACATCCAGATATTCAGATTGCTGAAACATCTTTAGACTGTTTGGATCAGCAGAGGTGCTGCTTATGTTTTAAGGTCAAAACAAAGAGACTTCTTATATCCTCTGTAAGCTTTGTCTAATTTTTTGCTTATTATCTCTCTTTTCCTCTTTCCTCCCTCTCAGCACACCACCGTTCTTCCCTTCATCATCATTGAGATGCGGACCACCCACCACAGATATCCCAGCAGGTTGTGGGGTCTGGCAGCAGTGTGTTGTTTCGGTGTGGGATACATCCTTTGGTACCAAAAGTTTCCTATTTCCTAAAGTCATACACCCACATTCTGTTGGTTTAACCTGATTAAGACATAGTGTAGATAAAGGCTACTGTATTGTGTTCATTGTGCTAACTCCACCCACCCAGGACGTGTTGGGTGCACCAGGTGACGGGTGTGTGGGTTTACCCGCTGCTGGAGCGCATCAGCCCGCTGGCTCGAGTCCTCTTCTTCAGCGGTATGACTACTNACCCGCTGCTGGAGCGCATCAGCCCGCTGGCTCGAGTCCTCTTCTTCAGCGGTATGACTACTGTGTTGTCCGTCTTCTACGTCCTCGGAGAAATCCTCAACAGCTACATCTGGGACCAGCCACACACAGGTACACAATCAAAATGACGTCCTTAACGACCGTGCTGTGAAAATAATTGTTTTTCTCATCATTATCAAACTTTTGTTGGAGTTTAAGTTTGCTATTTCTTCATTTTCAAAATGCGTCAAGTGATATTTTAGATACTAATATTTAATCAAATGGCTCAGTGTAATAAAAAATGGCCACTTGAAGTATATGGAAAGTCAAAGGCACCAAAATTAAATATACAAAGACAATATTAAGAAATAAATAACTCGATGCAAAAGTACCAATAAATTATGAAATAATTTCATAAATCATCATTATCATGAAATCTTATTTCATAACAACACTTTTATTTCCTAATGCCCCATTTTTTAAGTCTGTTCTTTTATTTCAAAACAGTTTTTATTTCATAATACTTTAACTTCTGCCGTTTTTCAATTGATCAGCATAAGGCCACACCCACTGGTCCTGAAATCTCGTCTGAAATCTTGTTATGAAATGTGACATTTTGATAGATGGTATTATGAAATTAAAAAAAAAACTGAAAATGGGGCATTATGAAATAAAAGTGTTATTATGAAATAAAAATGGTGTTGTGAAAAGAGACTTAAAAAATGGGGCATTATGAAATAAAAGTGTTATTATGAAATAAAAATGGTGTTGTGAAAAGAGACTTAAAAAATGGGGCATTTTGAAATGAGTGTTGTTATGAAATAAAATTTCATGATAATAATGATTTATGGAATTATTTCATAATTTATTGGTACTTTTGCATAGAATTATTTATCTCATAATATTGTTTTTATATATTTAATTTAGCAATGTTTGGCTTTCCACAGAAGTAACAAAACCAAAGAGAATCATCAGGAAACTCTGCAGTCTGTATATCCATGTCACACAGCTCAGCCAATCACAGCTTCTCTTTGATTACAGCGCCGCACCGTTTGTGCAATGAGACAGCGCGATGACAAATATGCAGCATGAAAATGAACAAATTTTGTTGAAAAATGAAGCTAAACTGACTTTATTTATTCAACTATGAAAGTATTTTCATAAAAAAGCTCATCCCCTCACCAGATATCACAATATCTGGTGCTGATGATACGACAGTATGCAAACAGAAGAGACCATTGGCCAAATTTACTCTGTCAGCATCTGCCAAGACATCTGTATAAAAAATAAAAGCAGGTTTCAAATGTAGACAAAATCAGGATTTTGTGGTATTAAGGCTTTGTGCTTACAAATGGTGTCTCTTCAGGCATCTCTGATGTGGCTCATTACAGCTTGAAGTTGTTTTGTGATCATTGATAATTAATAACAATAATAAACTTCCATAGATTTATTGACAGTGACAGAAAGAAGTGTTGAAATAGTCAAAAAGAGAAAAATCGAGCCTCTGCTGGCCAGACATCTCTCCCTCACTTACATACCCACCCACACAGGCATGCATGCATGCACACACACATACACACTCTCTCTCCCTCATTATCTCTCCTCCATCCATCTGCTCAGCAGGTCAGTAGGTAGCACTGCTCTCACACGAAAGAGGAAACAAGTGTGTGTGTGTGTGTGTGTGTGTGTGTGTGTGTGTGTGTGTGAGTGTGACTTGACAGGAAGCCCACAGCGTTGGTCTCCAGCACTCTCACTGCCTCCCACACACACATACCACTTGAAATTAAATTTAAAGTTACAAGCCACTCTGCGTTTTTACCAAGGTGGTGTTCGAGAAACAAAGGTCTTTGTCTATTTGACACAGATAGCAAGAAAAGGAACCATTAAAGTTTGTTTTCCTTCCTCTCTTTCTCTCTCTCTTTTTCTGTTCGTTTCTCTGCCAGACAAGGTCAAAGCTGAATAATCTGCTGTCTCGCTGTATGAAAATCCAAACTGACCTCCAGAAACCTGCCTCGGTTGGACACGGGAGGGAGGACGACTCGTGCCGCTGTACCAGACAGCACAAGAATGGAAAAAGAGAGACAGTTTTTAAACCATATCCATCAAAACAACAATAACACCTACGTAAATAGAGAAAATAATGGACTGTAAACAAAATCATCTTTTTCTCTTTGGTTCTTTCCTGCGATAAAATTCTAAGCTGCCAAGTTCATCTGGCATTGTTATATAGAGGGAAGTGAAGAAAACATGAACCCAAACATACATGCACAAATGGAAATGTATACTATACACACACACACACACACACACACACACTCACTACATTCATGAAAGGACATGAAACATGCATTTTGTAAGCTGCTGTTATTTAACAATGTAAATGAATTCCTTCATTGTAAAACGACTGATCAACTTCAACTGTAAACCTCATTATTTTTGCTTCCTGTGATTTACATACATGTAGGGAAGAATGTAGATTTAAGCTGAAGACTAGTAAAGTTTGATTTGAAAATATCTCGTCAGTCAGGTCAGTGCTAAAACACAGAAGTCAGTGAGGATTGTATGATTTGTCATAATTACCTACAACCCATGAAGAGACCTGAACTGAACTGAGTCAGATCAGATTGAAGAAACAACAAAATAGGGCAGATGAGGATAATGGCAGTTGGAGAAAAAAAAGAAAGGGAGAATTGTAGTCCACCTCAAGTGCGGAGAGGAAGAGTAGAGCCAAACATAATCATTTCAGTTGGTTTCATTTTGGAGTGTACAGGTGAGAAGTTTCAACCACCAATACTTTATGTCAGCACCAACTAAACTATCCCCAAAAACAAACATGCACTTCCTGTCTATCTTAGGTCTTCTAGTTGTGAAACTGTGTAAGAAAAAAAAATCTTTGTTTTGCAGCGTTGCTCTCTCACCTTAACACACAGTATGACATCTCACATCGCTTTTTTCCCCCTGTCAGTGTATGTGTCGGTGTGTGAGACTCCACTCCTCTCACTGCCAGTTTTGGGAAGGAGAATTTGACACAACCCTCTGTTCATTAGCACTAACAGCTAACTCTGTATGATGTGAGTGTGAGTGTGTGCGTGTCATCTCTTCATTAACACATCAACTCCTGCACTCTGAGGTGACACATTAAAACACTCTGGAATATTCTACTCTGCATTAATTAGCATATTTTTACATCCTTAATAGGCTGAGAGCAACTGCAGCCAGGCTGATGTTTCAGTCAAGCACTGCGGGAAAAAAAAATGTCTGATCTTTTTGGTTCTGGTGCTTGTTTGTCTGCTTTACCTAGTGAGTGCTCAGTTTAACTATTCCAATCAGTCAATCAGCTACTAAATCAACTAAGTGTTTTTTTTTCCTGTTTCCACAAGCAGGAAAAACTAGGTGTGTTCATTTCAAAATTAAAACAATTCTCAAAAAGCATTATAAAACTTATAATTAGTAATCAAGCAAGGGAGTGTCAATACTAATTAATAGTGCATTCATGCTTACAAAATAAAAAGAACAAAATGTACTATAGAAGGAAGGACAGAGAGATGGAAGGCAGGAGGGAGGGAAAGGTGAAATGAATGAAACTGGGAGGGAATGAAGGAAGAGTGAAAAAGAAAAGGAAGCTGGTATTAGCTCAATTTATGTCATCTCATCACTGCGTGTCTGAAATCATGACGGTCTCCACGGGTCAAAATTTAAACTAAACGTGAAGTTTTAAATTAATGAAAATATTTAATGTTTTTTTACTATGTGTTTTTATTATTGAGGGCATTTACACAATACTAAATCCTATAAATTGGCTCCATTGCTGTATTATGAATCTTCCACTATTGTTACATCTTTATTTAATCTTCCTCCCTGCCTCTTTTCTCTGCTTCTCTGAATGCTGCTCCTATTGCCCACCTGGTTGTCTGAGGAGAGCTCTTTGAATTGCCTTGACTGCAGTTCCTTGCTCTTTTTTTTTTCTTCTTCTTCTTCTTACATGTTTAGGTGTTTTTAAGAGAGTTTTTGCTTGGGCTGTGTTCGGAAGCCTCTGCTTGTAACACCCTTAAAGGACCATACCATCCATTTTTCAGGTTTAAGGCTAATATATTAAATTTTCATACACATAAGGTTAGTGACAGTCATTTCCCAAAGCATACTACTGGAACGGTGAATTGATTTTTTTCCCTACCTTCCAGACCACCATTGGTTTCAGTTCATTCTGGTACACTATTTAAATCAACTTGTTGATGCTTGAAATGTTCTTGGGATAGGTAATCCATCATCCTGAACAACACGTGTATTCAGGTTTTATATATATATATATAAGTTACGTAATTTTAGCGTTTAAGTGAATGTATCTCCACCGGGGAATATAATCCCAAAGGAAGACCTCCGTTTATCAAAAAATTTTAACGACTGTGACTTCATAAGTTTGCGTAACAACAAAACCATCGATTTTTAAGGTTGGTGTATCGTTCACTTGAATATTTGATTTTGAAAAATTAAGAGATTTTGCAAAATAACAGGAAAGCTGAAATACGGTTTTATCCTTTGGGAAATGGTTGTCAGTAACCTTACGTGTATGAAAATTGAATATATTAGGCTCAAATATGCAAAATAGCTGGTATGGTCCTTTAAGATATTCTATGTGGTATTGGGCTATCCAAATAAACCTGACTTGAAATGTAGTTTTTAGTAGTTGAGTCTTACCTGTTCTCAGTAACATGGTTTCCAGCAACAGAAGCAGCTGTTTCTGTCACAACAGCTATGCTACCTGTAGGCTACCTGTCCAGCACCAAACAACACGCATAAAGTTAATGACGAGCTAATGAAGAAAGCTTAGTGTCTGGCAGGATAAAGACACAGAGTTTTTGGAGAATTAATATTGGATAAAAATACAGAATAGTAGCCTTACATTCATCAGTTGGACAAAAAAAATAACAGCAAGTAATTTTGGTCTGAGTCTGCTAAATGCTTAAGGTAAGCAATTGTTTGCTAACATTTTAGCCACATCGATCTGCGCTTTGACATTACCACATCAACACGTTTGTGTGTGCCTTCTGCTGTGTTGCGACGTACCTGCGCGGATGTACACACTGCGCGGTGCGTGCTGCGCCAATATTTAAATAGTCCTTTCTTCTGGCTGACATTTTAACGGTCATAGCAAGAAATCAGGTATAACATTTAGCTACCAGGACCCTGGAACTGACCTACTTTTAAAATAATCAACAACTAAACCACATAAGAGCTCTTCTAAAACTTTTTTCCTCACCTCATTTTGAAGATTGTTTTTGTTTTTGTTGTTTTTTATTTATAATATATTTTTTTTTTGAAGACACATGGAAATAAATATTATACAAATTTTGTTGAGATAATATGGACTACCGCCTATAGGTACATGCTATTTATGTTTATGGTGTGTAGATGTTGATAAGTGAGAAGGGTAGGCATAATAAGCTTGGCTTCAGCCTACACTTTTTCAGTCGATGTTGAGATGTTTCTCTGTTTCTCTTTGTTTTTATGTTGATTTTATGTGTTAAGACCGAAATAAATTTAAATAAAGATTGAATTTTTTCACGTCAAAGCAACAATAAACATGGCCTGCAGGCAAACTGATTAAAAGTCATCTAATGTACACATCTGTACAGACAGAACTTTTTTTTTTTTTTTGCAAGATTATTTATTAAATATTTTTAAAGGGTAAATACAATACAAACAATGCAAAAATAAAAAAAATAAAAAAAATGCTAAGTGATATCTTCTGGGAAGCTTAGTCTTTCCTGGTTTTGGGTTTGGGGGCTGAAAAAGAAGAACACAACCATAAATTGTTTTTTGTTTTTTAATTAAGTGAAAAAAAATGACAAAAATTTAGAAGATGGTCAGAGTTGAGGTGAGAAGATATATGAAAACAGATAAGACAAAAGGAGAAGTGACAAAATTATTCACAATAACATATGGAAGAAGAGAGGAAAAAAGATTATTTTCAGCAGATTACAGTATTTTCACTCACCATTTGGATTCTCCTGTTTGTAGAAAGTCTTCAGCATCTCTACAGCCTCCTCTGCTCTGTGGCCTGAAACACACTGGAAACACACACGCAGAGCACAGAGAGAGAGCACACATGGAAACGTATAGAACATTCAAGTTGCAGGTCCTCCTACTCAAGTTATTATTTTCTATATGTATCATATTATGGTTCTAAAGAAAAATATTCTGTGTTTTCCGTATGACAAGTTTTACAGTTTCTGATAAAATCAATGTAAAATCAGAGTGATAGACTTCATAATTTCCACTTGGTGGTAGTGTTTGAGAGATTCTCCACAGCTGTTCCTACTTTCAAACCTGTCCCATATACAGATGCTTTTGTTAATGAATTTCAATATTTGAAATATTGGACAGTTGCTATAACGCCGCCTTCAGGAGAATTATTTGCATAGATTTGTTGTTTTGGATCAGAGTGGACTTTTGTGCAAGATTCAGTTTTTCTGTTTACAGCACAAGCCAGCAAAAACAATAGGTTACCAGCCCTTCAGGCCACGTGACAAAAATAGTCAACAGACAAACAAACAAAGACACTCTGAACGAATAAACACACTCAGACCTTGAAGGGTGTTCCAGTCTTTGGTAAGTTGGCAGAGGAAACATCCAGCACTGAGCCGCAGCCTCCAAACCGCTCATTCCTACAGCCGTATACAACCACTGGGATATCTAACAACCAGTAAAGGAATACTACACAGTCTGGACACACACACAGACACACACACAAACAAACACAGAGACAGGGAGGATACTGAGCAGACGCAGAGCTGCAGCACACATGATGCATGGCTCCACGGTTACATACAGTGCTGTTTGTTCACAGACACTCCGCACATCCAGGTTGCTCTGACGACACCACTCCAGGAGCTGGTCCAGGGCCACCATCTCAGCGTGACGAGTGGCCTGTGACACACACACACACACACACAGAAAGAAACATATGCTATACTCTGCTAATATGCTTCTTTTTTTTTAATGCTAGAAACAACTGATGCTGGCACACAGACATAAATGGGTCTCTACTGAATTGTTAAGATCTTACTGTTAAAATTAATTTGGCTTATATACTATGTAAGGGCTCTTTTTTCCTTTTTTTTTTTTTTNCTTTTTTTTTTTTTCTTTTTCAAAACAAGTGGGAATTTCCCAGTATTCTTTTTTTCTGAATTAAAAATTGGTGAAAATCAGATGAAGAAATTTGGGTGTAAATGCGATTATAACAAACAGGGTGACAGTTAATTGTTTTTTTTCCGGCACATAATTAGCAGCTTGTTTGCTATGTTCTTCCAATATTTATCTTCATTTTCTACTAGAGAAAGTTGTTGTGACGTGTTATCCCCACTAGATGTCCTCGTTTACTGTAAATTACTGTAAAAAGTTACATACAGCACGAAGCAACAACTTTTAGGTGTCCGGTTTGAATGATCTTTTCCTTTAAAGATAAACTCCAGGCATGTGTCAATCTAATTTGGTAAAACCTGAAATTTATGAGCCTTAATTTTACAATATAATATATAAAATAATTTCATTTTCGGCTGAACTACATTAAGCAATAGAGACAGCTTAACATTTCATGTTGTCTTACATTTTTAGTCTCGTTGACCTCATTCCTACCCTTGCCCACCACTTCATGGTTGTAGACCATCAAACACCCTACAGGCACCTCTCCGTTCTCCAGAGCATCTTTAGCCTGCAGAGACACATTCACAGCTGGTCAGCAGCAACATATGGACTATCAGAAAGTGTAAAAGAGAGCAGAGGAAGAAAAATTCAGGGAGAATTGCTGCGATTGGTTGTTCCTAGCTGGATGTTTCTCATCAACAAAGTATTTTGTGTTCGCTGATCAGCAAAAGCAACAATTACAAAGAAAATATTAAAATGAAAACGCTTTATTTTAAAACGACTAATACTGGATATATTTTAAGCATTTTAGAGGTTGGAGGCAGTTTAAGAAAAAAATTACTTGCCTTTACAAATTTATACAAAAAAAAAAAAAAAANAAAAAAAAAAAAAAAAAAGAATAAATGAAAGATCATCTCTTTGACATTTTAAATTAAATTACATCAAATTGCTACCAACGACAGCGTGGTCTTTGTTAAATATGATACAGTCAGTTAATTTGTTTGTCTGCTCTCATTTTTTAATTTTACCGACCATGTCAAAAGCGTTGGCCATCCAATTGTGAATTTCCTCTTCACTCGGATAAAAACCCTCCTCTGAAAAAGCATCACTGGCCTCCTCCATTCCCATGGCGACGCTACATCAGCTTCAGATAACTAAAACTCATATTACAGGCAATAGATGGAAAAACTTTAATGATCCGATCACTTTTCATTTATGGACTTCGCTCCATACCATGCTCAACTACCGACGGAGGAAGATAATATTGGTCGTACCGGTTTCAGACAAGAGCAATCGAATCGCACCTTCGATAAAATTCAGTTCACGCGATACTTCCATTTTTAACTGCGTGATTCCGCCAACCGCAGCAGCAGCAGCAACAACTAGAGAAATTCTCAATAGATGAAAAACTTTAATGATCCGATCACTTTTCATTTATGGACTCTGGTGTAGCCGCCATACCATGCTCAACTACCAGCGGTGGAAGATAATATTGGTCGTACCGGTTTCAGACAAGAGCAATCGAATCGCACCTTCGATAAAGTTCAGTTCACGAGATACGTCCGTTTTTAGCTGCGTGAGTTCCGCCTGCCGCAGTAGCGAAACTCGTTGATTAATCAACATGTCCGTGAAACATTCTGCAACAAGTTAACATTTACGGAGAGTTTTTGCTGTTTTAGCTGATAAAGCTCAATTTGTTTGATGATGTTTTCTTCTGCCTGGAATTTTATTAAACGTCACAAACGGAAATTTATTTTCACCGGAGCTGTAGTTGGAGGTAAGTTAGCTAGTTAGCATTAGCTCTCAAGCGACCTGGCAGATTGCGCTGGACAATCATGTAATTTCTTGCGTACTCACTTACATTTTAAACTGAATGAGTTTTTCTGAACCTTTTTTCGGCTTACATGTTCTCCACAAAGCGGTATAATTTGCTGCAAAAATCCACACAGCTTTCAACCGCCCACATGGTCTGTTTTAGTGTAAAAGGACTGTAAATAAGAAAGTTGAAATCTAGTGATTTTGTTTTTGCTAAGTTGTGTGTTACGTGCCTCAAAATTGGTTAATGTCTTTTAACAATTTAAAGTTTTCATTTATAAGGCAGGTAGCATATATAGATGTAGCGAGAAGAGAGCCATAGTTGAATTGACAGTTTGAATGGAATTTGCGTAGCATTCAATATGTAGAAACGCACTCCATGTGAGATGTATGACAGGAGAATATGATGAGCTATACGTATTTTTTAAGTTTCTAAGTAATTTCTTGTTAGGCAAATTTTGTAACATTGAAATCAGGGTAAAGTACACATGCATATATTATTCACAAATAATTCTGTAGTAATTAACAGCCTGCAGGCCAGGGTGTTTTGCATATAACAAGCGGGCCTTTCAAATACAACATTTTACTCTGCAATGTGTTAATTATGTCTTAATATCTTTTAACAATAAAAATATCTGTATGTCTATAAATATCTATAAATAAATATAACTAATATCTATAAATAACTTTACTTACAATTCAAACCCAGCTTAACCTCTGATTGACCTCAGATTATGGGTCGAGGGTAATTTCCTGTGCTTGATATCCATAGTAGCATCCTGTTGTTGGTGTTTTCCCCGCAGGAGTTTACTTCCTGGGTAAATATGCCCAGAAGAAGATGCGAGAGCTGCAGGAGAAGGAGGCAGCGGAGTACATCGCTCAGGCCAGACGACAGTTCCATTTCGAGAGCAACCAGAGGACTTGCAACATGACCGGTAGACACTTTACACACATGATGCAATAAGCTGCTGTCAGAGTAAAAAGGGTTAAAGGTCACAATACCCTGATAATGGGTACGCTTAAATATTCCTGTGATCATAGGGACTGTGCTAAATAAAGAAATGAGAGCTCAGGAGAAAATAGAAAGCAGGCATTTTTTGCTATATCATCATCATGTTCTGTTTTTTTTGAGTTGTACAGAAACTATCACAAGTCAGCTGTGCATGTTTCTTTAAAACAAAAATATCATGCATAAATAAAAAAGAAACACTTTGTCAGGCAGTTAATGGTAGTGATTCTTGTTAATTGTGTGTGTGTGTGTGTGTGTGTGTGTGTTACAGTGCTATCCATGCTCCCTTCATTGAAAGAAGCCATTGTAAACCAGCTCAGTTCAGAAAACCTGACTGCAATTCTCAAAACCAAGTGAGTAGAAGTCTGTTTTTTTTCCTGTGAAATTCAAAAGATTCAGACAAATTAAAATTTCACTTTCCACGAAACTTTATTTTCCACATAGGAAATACTTGAGAATTTTTTTTTTTTTTTTCCAATGTCTGAAAGAATTTCCAGTGTAATCTTACTCAAATCTTCCCTCTGCTTATGTAAATCCTCTTCCTCTCATCTCGTCCCACAGACCTGCCAACAAACTGGAAATTTGGGAAGATTTAAAGATCATCAGTAAGTCCCTGCTTTCACATCAGAGCAGCACCAAACGGTCACGCTGGTGGAATAAGCAGAGTGATGATTTGTTTTAGCTTTACATGTCAGTTAAATACTCCCAGGAGCTGAAAGCCAGTAACTATATCAGGAATGAAAACTCCTCTGGTTCTTTAGTTTTTGTGTTTCCATTCATCTGAAGTGATGCAGGTAAAGTAAGTGAGAACCTCTAAAGGTTACTGTTCCTACAGTAAAAAAAATAAAATAAAATGAATTTCAGAATCAGAATTAGCTTTAGTTTGGAGTTTATCACCAACGCTTCCAGCACGTTTAGCATTTGGTCCTAAATATGTGAAGCTTGTCGTCTTATTCAGGTTTCACTCGCAGCATCGTGGCGGTTTACAGCACCTGCATGCTGGTTGTTCTCCTGAGAGTCCAGCTGAACATCATTGGAGGATACCTGTACCTGGACAACTCTGTGACGAAGAGCGCCATGGTGAGCAACGTATGTGTGAGTGTGTGTGTGAGACAGGGAGAAAGAGAAGGAAAAATACTTAAGGTGTGATTTAACGAGCCACTCACTGAAGGAAGCATTTATTCTGTTCAGTCTCCTTTGGCTCCTCCAGACGTCCAGCAGCAATACCTGTCCAGCATCCAACATCTACTGGGAGACGGTAGGACACACACACACACACACACACACACACACACACACACAACTGTAGAGCATGTGTCAAAACAGTTTAAAGAAGTCTCTCGCTCTCTCTCTAGGTCTGACAGAGATGATGACGGTGGTGAAAAGAGCGGTACAGAACTCGCTGGGAGGGTGCGTCTCGATCTCTTTCTTTACACGTTTTGCGGCTGGGAATCAAATTTTGATAGTTTGTGGTACCAAAATGCATCATTACTGAAAAAATCATTTAAAAAACGAATTATCATTGAAAAACTCATTTTTGTAGCCAAGTTTAAGTAGTTAATCTCACCATGTCAGACTAAAGATTTTTACAAAGACTAAACATTTTGCATAATTTGTTTTTGTCAAATTGATTTTTTTTTTTTTTTTTTTAAACTAAGAAGAGATTGTGTGTGTCAGGATGTCTCTGAAACAGAATCTGTCCCTGCTGGAGTTGGAGCAGCAGGTGAGCTGGATCCGAGCGGAGGTGGAGTTGGGATCAGAGTGGCCTCTGTCCTGGTACATGCTGGCAGATGAGGAGAACACACTTGCTGACCAGGTGTGTTTCCACTGGATTCCAAATTCACGATGCTCTCTGAAACACGTCTGCACATTTAACAGCTTTCCTCTTCTGCTCTGTTCAGGCATGTGGGTTGACAGAGAACGATGTAATGACCCTCAGACTGTTGAATGAGACCAGAGACATGTTGGACAGGTAAACACTGCGCGCGCGCGTGTGTGTGTGTGTGTGTGTGTGTGTGTGTGTGTGTGTGTGTGTACTGTATGTGTGTGTTCTGTGAGTTTAACCTCTGTGTGCATTTTTAACCCAGCCCAGATTTCAGCACCATCCTCAGCGCCTGTCTGAATCGCAGTTTCTCTCGTCTCCTTGACAACCTGGCTGAGTTCTTTCGCCCGCCTCTTGGTGACTCTGCTCCCAGCTCCGCCCCCGATAGGTACACTGTTTAACTGACATGTGTGCTGAAGCACACATGTCTTTGCATGTTTAGGGCATACTATGATTTTTTTTTTTTTTTTTTTTTTTTCAGTCAAATATATTGGAACCATTAATACTTTGAGTGATTGTTTATTTCGTTAGTGTGTTGTATTAAATGATGCAATTAAATAATTGGGTTTCCTGCAAAATCATAAATGATGACAACATTATTTGTCAAATGTGGACATTTTTATGAGTTTGTCAGCATAATAACAGAGGAGGCTAACATGCTGATTTTCATATTTTTAGGCATTTAATTTTAATTGCTTCAGGATGTTTGTCAGCAAATTTGCTGACTGTAAATTGACTGACAGCCTCGCAGATTCTACATTTCATACTGAAATTGACCTGTATGTATGTGTCTGTCCTTCCAGCCTCTCTGCAGTCAGTCTGCCGCTGGCGAAGATCATCCCCATCATTAACGGTCAGATCCACACCATCTGCAGCGAGACTCCCAGCCACTTTGTCCAGGTGAGACATATCTGTTAGCTCTGCGTGCTTAGCATGCTCTTTATTAGCAGCATAACACTGAATAAGATCATGCCTGAAAAAGTGTTTCCGTTTCTCTCTCTCTCTCTCTCTCTCTCTCTCTCTCTCTCTCCAGGACTTATTGCTGAATGACCAGGTGAAGGAGTTTGCGGCCAATGTCTACGAGACCTTCAGCACGCCACAGGAGCTGCAGAAATGAAGCATTGCGCAGGATAAGAGGAGGAGGACTTGAAGGGGAAAAGAGGGAAATGGAGACCAGAACTAGCCCTTCCAGATTTTTTATTTTCTGAAACATTTTTCTCCTCTGGATTCTGCAGACTTTCCTCTCTGTAGCGATAAGGCTTTGTAATGAAAACATCCACAGCAAAACAGCAGTGGGAGCTCGTGATCTGTGGATGTAGGAAAAAGAGACCTGATCGGGTTTGTTGTCACGGCAGAAGCTGTGATTTCTCTGGGCTTTTTATGGAACTCGTTTGCCCCAATAATGTGATTGTTATTTTCTTTGTGACACACAGGTAAGACGTGCGGTGAAAGTCTGGTTGGCACCGTTAAGAACTCTTGTAACAACTGAACAATATTCCACTGATTCAGTGTCAGATTTTTCTGTTTATTAGAGGTTTTATGAAAATTATCTATATTTCCATTTCCATTGTCCAGTGTTTTCTGTGGATTCACATCTCTAGCTGTGTGCTCTGCACTTCAGCTGTGTGTATGTTTCAATTACAGAAAGCTTTAAGGTGTAATTGGTTTTTTTAAAGCTACATTTGTGCTCAGGTTTGGACCGATGTGGGTTTTGAAGGACGGTCATAGGTGCTGATAGTTGATGTTTTGTAATAGTGTCATAAAATGTGGTCACTTTGACAAAAATGAGGAAATACTCAAGAAACAATTTTCTTTTCATGGTGGAAAAAATGTTTTTTTCTCTTTGGGACAGTAAAACTCTTAAAAATTAGAAATGGAGAAGAAACGAAGACAAAACAAGTTTAGATTTATCTTCATCAGTCAGTTAATTCTAAATATATATAATCAATCAAACTATCAAAGGTGGATGACTGTGACGTCAGAAACAGTTTCTGCAAACTCAGTCTAAACTCATCGAGCACCAATTATGACTGTCTCTTTGTGTCCAAAAGACAGAAGAACTTATTTACTTCTTGGGATGCAAACCAAGAAAAAGTCTTTTAGCTAAAAAAAGGGAATTATGAACTTTAATTAATCGCCCAAACACAAATTTATTCAGTCTGAATCTAATTAGTTAATTAAACGCTCAAGTCTTGTTTTCATGGCGTTAATCATGTTTAAAATGATTCAAATCAAAGAAGTTTCCCTTCAGTAGTTCAAAAATATGATTACATTCCAACTATGTTACTGCCTAATGACAAAAAAATGGAAGCCAAAAGATTTACTTTAACATCTATTCCTGGATTTTCAAACTAAAACACTGACATAATGAGATACATGGACTATTTCAGCAGAGCAGTTTCATCCAAGTATCCTGATTGGTCTTTGAAAGCTCTCAGCTCTCTATTTTTTGTTATCTTTCTTTTTTCCCTCTCATACATGCACTGCACACTAATGTTTATTAAGATTATCAGACAGTACTTGATGTTGACAACAATTGTTTACATCCATGATTAACTGAGGTGGAGTTTTTTTCCTGTGATTAACGTCTCACTCGTCCTTCCATCAGACTCCTCAAGACACGAGCCATGTGGAGAGAAAGCTTCACTCTTCATGTTTGTGTTTGGTTATAAGTTTTGAGATTTACCTGAGAAATTAATTTCCCTCCTGGGACATAAAAATCATCAGGCTAACTTTTTTCTTGTTGCTAACAAACAATCAGGTGAGAATGTAAAACTCAGTATGTAATGGATGGTGGTATGCCTTTTGTTGCATAATATCCTAATGGACTGTATCTTTGTAGCAATTGAAGAGATAAATAAAATGATTTAATATATATTTTCTGTTAATGTCTTCTTTTCTAACAAAAAAAAAAAAAATTCTTGTAAAAATCTTAGTGATGATTCAATAAGTCACCATTTGAAACATGATGCGCCATGCTGTAGCCGGAAACAGCTGAATTCCAACATACGATGTCTAACAGAGTAAAAAAAAAAAAAAAAAAAAGACATACTGATGGTTATGCTGAAAAACTGACTCACTTTAATAGATCGGAAGATGACATCATCTCTGAATAATTGATCATTGAACTTTAGAAGAAAATACTTTACAGAACGAGTCTGGATCCACTGGATGTGGATTGATAATCAGATTTAGGTGTTTACAGAGAATAGAAGAACGCTTGTTTTGTTGTTTCATGGACAAATCAAGCAGGTACGTATCATGTGTCAGGCTTCCTGAAAAGTTTCTGTGGAAACATTTGGGGAAGTTTATACTTTTCAAACAGGTTTGTCAGTGTGCTTTATGATAAGGACATAAAAGATAAAGACATAAGATAAGGACAGAAAAAAAACATACAGAAGGAAATAAAGGGCAAGCTGGAGAGCGTGGTCTACAAGAATCCAAGAAAAAAGGATTTTGTGTCTACACCTCATGATTCAAGAATTATCAGCAAAAATCATTAAATTATTTATAAATGGCCACATGATGGCGCTATCTGCACCAAAAACAACTAACATGCCACCGAATTTCACTGAAATCTGCAATGAGCTGTGAACAGACAGCAAACTAAGGCAGCTGTGTGTGTGTGTGTGTGTGTGTGTGTGTGTGTGTGTGTGTGTGTGTGCGCGCGCGCGCGCAGGCACTATCATACACATTTGCGCCACATGCCTCTTTTTTGTCTGTGTGACTCAAAACATTTGTTTTGATCCTCTAATATTTTACCACATATGGAGCCATGACGGAGGGCGGGGTTCATAAGTGATTTAAAAACATTATACTGAGCCCAGGAGTAAAATATGTTTGCTCAGAAGAATCTTTACACAATTATTGATGCATTTCTTGGTATTTGCACCTTTTTATAATAACACTGGAGATTTTTTTTTTTTTTTTTNTTTTTTTTTTTTTTTTTCCTGATTTATCAACCACTCCATAACTGCTGGCTCTTAGATCTGTCCTGCTGAAGGGTCTTTTAGCAAGACCACATCTGACCAATCCTAAAGAAAACACTGTAAACATTTCATATTTGATTTTTATTCCACAATTACTTTTTTTTTAATGTAATCATTCTCATGTGAATTAATTCTCCATTTAAAGGGAGTGTTGTATGTCAGAGGTTGGGATCTAAGGAAAGGCAGTACTGTCATTTTTGCTAGAAAAGGGGAAAAAAGTTCCTTTTGTAATAAACACTTTAAGGAATGAACTGAAAAGTAACAAATAAATAAATGAATGAATGTGATCCATACTTACAGCATTCTCTCCTAAAAAATATTTTTATAATTTAGTCTGAGGCACATTAATGCAGCCTCAAGGGGGCACAAGCCAGTGTCCACCTTGTGCCGGTCCCAAGCCCGAATAA
>VXCM01002167.1:224251-247746 GCA_014773175.1 Lucifuga dentata | reverse complement strand
GCATTTATTCGGGCTTGGGACCGGCACAAGGTGGACACTGGCTTGTGCCTCCTTGAGGCTGCATTAATGTATGTGATACATCTATTTCCCCTTTATTTAGAATCAGCCTTTTCTGCGAGTAGAACACTGGAGAGTTGTTTTGTCTGTACGCTCTGCCCTCTGTGTGACACTGAAATTCAAATCAGACGCTGTGTGATTCACCAAAATGCCTCTTAGCAGTGTCAGCCCTGAAATGAATTCACCAAGATAGAGGCCTGTTTAAGGGTTCATGATGAGGTCATAAGCACGTCTTCTCTTCGATATATCTTTATTGCACTTCTGCTATATGAGATAGTGTACAGGGAGGAGGAGAGGGATGGCATGCAGCCAAGGTCAGGTGCAGGATTTAAACCTGATTTTACAAGCATACAACACGAACCTTATCCCACTTTCGATATAACCATGTCTGGTGTATTCACTGATAACAATGATTACATGTACTCTGCTCTTGTGACTTATGCACCAAATTTAGCTGTTATAACTAACCCATTAATTCATTAGATCAAAAATCAAATTGTTCTTATTTGAATCACACTGGACCATAGTTTCATATGTATTTTGTGCAGTGAAACTCCACCAATCTCAGCTACTGTGTTGTTGTTTTTCTCTCTCCATGTGCCACTGCTGAACTCCTCTTAGAGAAACAGCATGACTCCCCTAATGTTGGCAATAACACTGACTGAGGTATTTAAACAGCCACAGTATGAGGAGTCTCTATCAGGACTTCATTAACTCCAAAGAATAGTAAAGCTGAATAATGAACGACACCCTTTTTTAGCACGGATGAGGAAGAGAGAGGGGTTATATTGATGTTCCTTGATGATTTAACACTCCAGACTCACTGGCCAGGGGTTCTCAGTCTGTCTCGATTTCCATGGCAATCAGAGCTGGTCCTTCACTGTAGGAGGTTCTCTGCCTGGTTACACTGATCACAGATATTTTGAGGGGTGGTGCATGTTGGACCATCTGCCCCACAGATGAGCAGAAGTTGAAGATAAGGGAAGTGATTTGTTTTAAGGGAGTCTGGGTTTTTTATACTGTTGTCTGCACACAGACATGCTCCTTATCTGCGTCATGGTCTGAGATACCTGGGAATGCACGCCTCCTGTGATCATGTCAGCTGCAGGGTGTGAGAACATGTGACCTCGATTAGGCCTCTATCATAAAAAAACAAAAAGCCAACATTATCAGAAATCTTATCAACTGTCCCCTGCAGCTGAGTCGGAGGCTGGGTTTGGAGTGGAAAAATCAGTGTAGGTTTTCTAAGAGAACCAGACTCCTACTCCTATGCTGAGTAGAACCTCTGAGAAGGGGGAGGGGATGAGGGGATGGGGGGNGGGTGGGCTGGGTTAGGTCCTCTGGCCCCCTGAGCCATAAATCAAAATAAATTAAAGTTAGGCTCCCACGGCACATATGGTGCCCTCAGTTATTTTTCCCAACCAGGTCCTGATTCCTGATTTGGAAAACTTTCTTGTGCAACAAATTCAGTGCAAAATCAAATCAACACTTGTTATTCTGAAAAGAACATTGGCTTGTGTCAATTTCTGTAACAATGCAAAGTAACTATAATTGCTGCTTATTGGGGTGAAGTAAGAATTTCCTGCACCAGCACCTCCCTTCTCATTTTCTCTGTCATGTCTCATGTGGCAGTACTTCACTGTACATAGCGTGCGCTGCCACTGAGCCTGCGTTAAGCCTCTTATCGCTTTCTCTCCCACAGTGCTCTTTTGTTAGCGTTCCCCTCACCCTCAGCTAAAACCTTGCACGTCTGATTTCTCAAATAATTCCCCTGCTTGACAAAGGGACAGTATCAGTATACAATTTTTCAAGTCCCGTCTACATTTGGACTGTAACAAAGCATGATAAACGGTGTCAGACAGATGTTCGCCCTCATATTTTGAGCTGTGGAATATCATTAATTATTCTGTCAGATGGTTTAGTTTTACAGCATCAGAATTTCGAATCTTTAAAACTGCTCCTTCTCCATGAAATTGGAACTGATTAGTATGCCTGTTGCTTAGCTGTAAGGGTATTTCTAAATTCATTGGATCTCCTTGGAAATGCCTGACAGTCCTGTTAAAGCAGAATAATCTTCTGTCCTTTAACATGTAATTAGTCTGTCCTTCATGCATCTGTCAGTGTCTTTATCTGGTAATGGCTGCCTTAATAAGTTCATTTACACTTAGGAGCCCTAATCTGATGTGATTTCACTGTAGTGTCCTCTGTTGAAACACTATTGCTTCACTGTGACTTTGTTTTGCCGAATATGATAATTTGATACTCAAAATGGGGGGAATTTAGCTTTTAACACCTGTAAATAACTGTATCTTTAGCTCTACTACTGAAGGTTTGCAGATAAAGTAATTGGGAACTGAAATAGTGGAACATCACAGGAATGGTTCTCAAGCTTTTAAAACCAAATACCACCTGTGAACAAACCAAAACATCTAAGTAGCAGCACCTCAACAACAAGCCACCAACTCTAAGACAAATCACAGGAAAAACAGTGTGTGCATGTGTGCTGTGCAGAAACTGAACACAATTTTTTTTTCTTTGTATGAGCATGAAAAGTTACAGACACCCACATAAGTGTCAGTGTGCACATGGGATGAGCTGAGCTATTTTCAACAAAAAATTGAATTCCTATTAAAAGAGATTAATAATTAAACTTAAAAAAAAAATTGTTTTGTTAACAATTTGCCACAATAACAGAATTGAAATAGATTGGACTTGTTTTGATTCTCTGCAGAAACTTCCAGAGTCTGTGACCAGGAGATGCTTCAAGTACCACCTGTGACACATGTACCACAGTTACAGTTAGTCACATCAAAGCACTTTGAAATAATTTCAAGCTCAGACTTTGGTTTCCTCTGGCCAGTGATAATTCTCAAAACCTTTTGCTTTTCTTGTGAATGGATGTAATTTTGGCATCATTTTGATGAATGTTTTGGATCATTGTCCTGTTGAAAAATGAAATTTTGACCAATAACTCATAAACCGGATGGAATCGCGTGTCTTTGAAGGATGAAATGGTAATTCTCTTTCTTCATAATTCCTTTAACTTAGATCAGGGCTCCAGATCTCTCTCCCCCAAAACATCCACCCCCATGTTTTACGTACATGGGGGTGGTTGCAGAGCAGCAGCATGACCAGAATGTAGTAAGTGAATCCCAAAATGATGTGGGAGAAGGCAAACAGCAGGCTATTAAATAGAATGTTAAAACACATAAGCAAGGGAGTTTGGGCAAGGGAGTTGGAACACAACTGGAGTGCCATTGCACTAATACAGACTGGGCATGCCTTCATTAAAAATCATTTCTTAAACCATATGGCTATAATGTGCTCTTGTTGACAAATTCTTCTTGAAAGCTAATTATTTCCATTTATTTTATATATTTTGTCATTTCCTGTGCAATAAATTATTAAACAGTGTATTGTTTTTGTTTTTTTTGTTGTTGTTTTTTTTTTCAATCTGGAGGTAGCCTCAAACTTCTGACCTGTAGTGTGTCTAATGACCAAAAAAAAAAAAAAAAAAACGTTGGTGCTTTGCCTCTCCCAGTAGGATTAATAGAATCGGCTGCATGTGATTTGTCATTTCTTTTATACTAAATGTAAACTGTATGTGACAGCTGAAGTATTTTTCCCCATGTACTTAAGGCTATTAAAAGGTTCACACATTGTAAACACAGGAGTAAAAACACACCTCAGTGCATTTTTTCTCTCTCTATACAAACAATCAAATCAAGCGTTGTATTCTTATATGGTGATGCTTGTTCACATATTGTGTGCAGTTATATTAGTGCCTGTATAGTACAATACATTCCTAAGTAGATACTGGTATTATATGTTTACTTTTGTTGAAAGAGTTTAGTTGTGGTGTTGATTGAAATAACAAGACAGCTAAAGCTCTGACAGTCTAAACACAACAGGTACAATAAACACACCTTTATGAATCCTGCAACATCTAGTTTATTGTGTTTTACAGTTTGGATATTGATATTATTGTGTTCACTTCCTGTACTGTTTTCTGGAAGGGGTTTCTGGGTTCAGAGAAGTTATGCAACACATTCAAGTAACCAGTTTCACTTCCTTGTTTGCATTTACAGGCACATTTCCTTCTAGAATTAATCCCTCGTTTTAGTTTGCTCTCTGAGTTCATTTTCCTTTTGTTGGCAAACAAGTTGTTCCAGTATTTTTATTTCTTTACCTAAGTTGATCTGCTAAACATGTCCATGCTTGTATGTAGAGTACAACATTAAGCTTATATTTGTTTGAACAGATGCAATAATGAAAAAACATCAACAGACCTAAACACCAATTACAAATACTCCGAACCAAATTTTGACCAGATTTTTCCATTCCTACTGTAGCATTACTGCAAAGATTAATTTGGGATTAACTGAAAGTTATTAAAATGAATAGTTAGTAGTGTTTTAAAAATTTTATGAGTGTATAGGTTGAAAGGAATTGAGTATTTAAAAAAATAATGTGTAAAGAAAGGCGATTGAATTAGGGAAATGTCTGTCTCAAATAGGATACAAAGAGAAATGCTATACACCACCCAAAAGATCCTCTGAGCTGTACTCGGTTGCAGGAAGGACACCAGCGATAAAGTCTTTTTCTTTTTTTTTTTTTTTTTTTTTTTTTTTTTGCAATGTTAGCTGAAACCCCAGATGAAAGCCAGATCTGAGCTCAGAGACTGGAGCTTCATTAAGCATTTATCTTTGTGGCCATGAGAAAACACAAAGTAGCTTTGTGTTTGGGCAGCGTTTGATATGCTGTATTGGGGCCCCTGAGCTCAGACACACAGGATCGACTGAAATCAGAGACTTCAAAAGTCTCCTGTCTCCACCTTCACCTGCCTCAGAAACCTTAGAGGACACAGATGACACCTTGTCCATCATCCTTTCCCATCAGGAGCACTCACTGCATTTCAGTGGTGTCCTGAAACTACAACCATCATCATCATCATCAGTGTCCAAAGCCACAAAATGCATTAAACCAAAACATATTAATTGACATGAATCCATATTCTAAAAGCAAGTTTTAGCTTGCTGTGCAAAGCACTGCATGTGCTTCATTCGGGGATTTCAGGGGAAGTTTTGCTTTCTTCCAGCTGTGGGTGTTTTGAATCTGTCCTGCTTGTTGACAGTAGAAAAGCCTGAATGGAAGGAAAAGTGAATGACGCAGAGACAGGAAGGTAATTAGACAGGAAAAAGTGGAAAATAATAATGAAAGCAGATGACAGATGTCTTTTGCAGGAATATTTTGGTATGAATGACATTTGGTATGATGTCATTTGTAAGCATCAGAATGTCACCCTGAAATTAACTGTGATATCTTAAATTGTAGCATGGTCAATTGTAGCATGGTATAGTCTTGACCATGACACACCTTGTACCTTTTATTTAGTTGTGTATGCTGTTGTGATATAAAAGCTTGCTTGTCTTTTTCAGCACTTAAAGGGAAGTAAAGTGTTTGTTTTCTATGTATAAAAAGAAGAAAAAACCATTACATACTGTTGCTCTATAAACATTTTTACTGACAGTGTAAAGCCTTCCAAGTCATCCAAAACTGAATGTGTGGGATTTTCATGACAGTGATTTTCACTCATGATTTTTCCTGCAGCATGTGAGTAGATACAACACAGAATGAGACAAAACATTGCAAAAACATAACAGACACTGTCTGTTCCTTGATAAGTGGGCAGCTTTTATTCCAGCTCCCCCCAAAGGGACAGGCTATGACGTGGTTGGTGCGGTGATTTGAGCTGGAGACCTGTTCAGCCAGAGCAGGTGCATCCTTGTCCTGCAGGAAGTCTGTGCTGCAGGGTCTGCACGCTTTCTGACTAACAAACACGTGGGCAGAGACATTTCTGGGAAATGAAAACTGAGTAGCACACGATCCCTCATCAGCTATTGTCAACATCTGCATTTTTTTCACTAACCCAATCCCCGTGATACTGCCTAGAGGATTTCATGCAGCATGTTCTGGCATGACACATAATGTGACAGTTTTAGAGCCTTCAGTGTGTTCCAAGTCCCTACCAAAGCTTTAAACAGTTATCTGGGAATGCTGACCAAACATCTTCCCTGTTTTGCGTCCTTTTTGTGTAGCATGCTGTTGTTTCTGCACATGCTTGGGCTGATAAGGATATCTGAAGTACAGAATGTTGGTCATTATGACATCTGCTTTCACAAGATGACAACGCACTTCATCAAAATGCAATTTATGGGCTGAAATGATAATTTAAGACAAGATAAAATGCTAATGCTTTACTTTCTGAGTCCCTTTGTATATACAAATCATTTCCCAGAAAGGAGTTTATATGTGAAGGGTAATCTCTTAGAAAATTATAGTGAAAATGGTCAAAAAGTACAGCTGAAACAGTTGATAAGTACCTCATAAATTATTTGAGATTTCTAAGAAAGTTTTCTTTACATCTACTTAAAAGCTGCATTAAGTAGTTTTTGAACACTATAGTGGGCAGAAAAGCAAAAAAAAAACAAACAAACAAAAAAAAAAAAAANAAAAAAAAAAAAAAATAAAAATAAAAAAACAGTGTTGGTATAATATGAATTCTTAACTGCCTCATTTCACATCAAACAGACACAGAGTGACATGAGCATCCCATTGGAGTTGTGATTCTATTCAAATGACGAATGCAAATCCAATATTCACTCTTTTTGTAGCTCTGTTTTGTCCTCCACCACCCTGTGAGAAAAATATCAGGGTGTTTCGTTTGTTAAATGCTTTACTTCCTTCACCAGCCACTTGTTTATTTCTGAGTCTCGGCTTGTTGAACTTGCTTGCTAGAAATGCCTACTTACATTTTTACATGGAGAGGATGGTGAGAGTTGTGAGTCTCAACCATACGTCAAAATAGGGTCTGATAACTAAAATACTGAGCTAAATGTGGTTAAAAGGTGCATAGAGCTGCAGCATTTGATGTTGATTCTCAGTGGGTTCTGCAGTACTAGCTACAGACTAGTCATTTAATTAGATTTTAATAACAACCAATTAGTGGAAGTTTAAAAACTGCGTTGCTCGTCATTGAGTGTCATTGCATCAGCAGCATGCCTTAAAGTTTCAGTTGCTGCACATTCTTTTATGCATGGTGTTGTTCTATTTCAGCAGTAAAAATATGTGGGCTCATTCTGCTGTCACACATTTGCCCTCAGCTGTCCCATCACTCAGCAGGGGTATGTGTGCGTGTGTGTGTGTGGTGTGTGTGTGTATGTGTGGGGGGTAGTCCTCTCCTTTTTCTCTGCCTCCCTTTTCTTTCTCACTCCCACAGGCAGAGACAAGCAAGGCTAGACGAAGCAAGTAGGTCAACCTCCAGCTATTAAACTTCTGTGTCCATGTTGAGACAGCAGGACAAATGGGTCCTACTTAAACTCACACAAACAAAGGTTTTCTCATTCCTCACCTCCTCAGCCCCACTTGCATCCTAATGAGGCAGGAGTGGAGGGANAAAGGTTTTCTCATTCCTCACCTCCTCAGCCCCACTTGCATCCTAATGAGGCAGGAGTGGAGGGAAATGCACTCGCTCTTCGTTAGCTCATTGACCAGGAAACACAATGGATTACATGATTATATAATATGATCCTGGGTGTGATATCGATGGAAAGACATGTTTGTCAGGGCGAAGTGTCAAACATACCATAGGTCTTCATTACACACAGTCCTAAATTCAAAGAAGTTCCTTGAAAATTTGCATTTCATAATACGTCCCTTCCCTCTGCTGCTGATTGATTGTCAGTGATCTCCCTAAATGAAAGTTTGAATTATTCAAGCAGGTCAGACTGCATTCATTTCCTGCTCAATCAGATAGTTTGATGGGTAATAAGGAGCCTGAATATAAAGACTAGCGTAAAACTATCTTTGAGAACGATCCCAATTAAAAACAGATAAATGTCTTGAGAGGGAAAAACTAGAGACACATTTTACTAAAACAACCTATTTGCAACAAAGAACTGAAGGTGGTAGTATTTTAGTTCCTGGTTTTAATTGTTTCCATATGATTTCCTACAAAGGGATTTATATGTGACTGGTAATTTCTTTTAGGATTCATTCTCAAAGGGGCTATGTAAGTTTTTTATTAACTGTCGTGAAAGCTGTGAAAAGGAATAGTTGGAAGAGGTGATGTACTTGCGTATTGAGTTTCCAAGAAAAATCCATTAAAATATATAGTTCCATAGACAGTGGAAGATGTCATGCTGGTATTCTAATGTATCCAGTTAAAGCAGCATACTGGTGATTCTGCATGTTTGAACGCCATAAATACAGCCCACATGTACATTACGTTTCTGCCAACCATTTCCCAAAATACTACTGGAGCTCAGAATTTTTTTCCTACCTTCCAGACTGCCATTTCATTTCATTCCATTACGCTATCAAAATCAACTTGTAGAGACTTGAAACATGCTTGAAATAAGTAATCCATCACAGTGAACAAGATGTATATTAAATATTTTTTGTCAAGGTAACATTATTTTAGCATGTCAACACTGATCCAACACGGAGCTACTCAGAAGAAAATGTATGACTCTGCCAGGGAATATAGTCCCAGGAAAAGATTGCTTTAACCATGAAATTAAAATGACCGTAAATGAATGTCGTGTTAGTGGGTGAAATATGAAATTTTAAGGTGGGTGTATCACCTGAACATATGAATTTTTAATGATTAACAGATTTGACAAAATAACAAAATAACATGAAAACTAAAATATGATTTTATGTTTTGGAAAAATAGTTGACAGTAACATAACGTAATGTAACTTGTATGCAGGTATATTTATTGGGCTCAAAATTGTAACTCAGTTTAAGGTTCCATTTATACTTTGCATCAAAATACAATCTCTATAGCTGGATATGTTATCTGGATAATGACATTCAATGAGCAGACTTACATTTATACCCTGCAAAGCATTCTCATTATCTGAATTCTAACAATTAAAAAAAAAACTTTATTAACAAGAGTAGGCACAACCCGAAATATGAAATGGAGATGTTTTCCACTTATGCTATCACAGCTGTATCTGGATAATGTGAGGTAAAAATGGAGCCTAATGGTTCCAAATTTTGCAGATGTTTATAGCAAACACTCAACACTCCCATTTTTCCCGGGTTTCTCCCGTATTTTCACCCCCTCTGCCGCCGTGCTCCCATTTGGTAATTTCTCCCTTAAATCTCACGTATTTTGGCAGTTATACAGAATTGTAATTGGCCCAATCAAGTTGTTTTGGTCATTATGTAGCACGTCCCCCTAGTAGGCGTGGAGGGGCTTGCCAAGTGACAATTGACAAGCCAAGTGACAAACTTGACAAGTGCTTGCCAGGGGACACCTGAAGCCAAGCAGAACCAAAGATACAGTTAAGATACAGTTTCTCATGGGAGCAATCAACAAACATAATACCGATATGCTAGCAAAGCTTTCAATGAGAGAATAAGATACTAGGATTGGGTCGGGTCAGGTCTGTGGGGGGGANGTTGTGTCCCAGAAAATCTCCCATATTTTCAAAGCTCAAGTTGACAGGTATGGTTTATAGATTTGTGGCTAAAACTGTCTTTGACAACTATCCTACTAAAAATGGATATATGCTGAATCTTTGAAAGGAGACGGTTAGAGACTCAAACCAAACAAACTAGAGTTCCAACATCTATAAAATCCTGTGTTTTTTTTTCTTGATCCAATAAGATAGAGAAAGGCTGAGAAATTCAGCGAGCTACATCACAAAAAAGCCAGGCCTCTTTATTTCTGCTGATGTGCTACACCTTCATAGCAAACAAACCTCCATTAGTCACTCAATAACCTACCATGATGTCACTGAGCAAACACAGTAACAAAGGTTTATAATACATCCACTTCCTGCACCACAGTTTGTTGATGTTCCCTGTAGCAAGTGCTGTGAGCTCACTCTGCACACAAAGTGCAATTCAAAACCCAAAATTATGTGCTGTGAAGTTGGGCAACAACAGGCATTAGTGTTTCGCTGGCCTGTCACAGGACGGCCGCAGTAAAATGCATTATGCATGTTCAGTGTTTGTTGTTTCAGTGTCTTTGCTGCACGTATATCATTAGCAGATGAGTTCATGACCTCTTAAGAAAATGAAAAACATGCAGCACATGTTAACTGTAAGGCCAGGATTATACTTGACTTTAAAGGACATGACAGAGATTTTGCATGTTTGAGCCCAATATTTACAACCCGCATACACGCAACGTTACTGACAGCCATTTCCCAAAATATACTGGGGCAGTACATTTAAAACATTTTGGGATGCTTTTTTAGTCATAGTCATCATTTGGTCCATACACCAAGAAAACTATGACAGCAGAAGCTGAAGTTGACTTAAAGATAACATGTGGAAAACCAGATGTGGTTTCACGTGATGTCAAGAAGATGTGCTGCCTTCAGACAGCTGAACAGGAGAAAGAAGCTCATACTGAGCAAAGATTTTTGTGGTGAATCAACACATTTTTTTTTTAAAATAATTTAGCTTTCACAAAGAAACACTCTCATTCCTTCCATGTGACTCAGAGAGCTCTTTGCCCTAAGAAAAGCCTTTGAAGGAGGGAGAACTGCAAATGAACCTGGTTTATCTGTGACCAGTGAAACGTGAGGACTTCTCATGACCTTATGAGTAATTGGTTTGACTGTAAATCCAAATCAGTGGCAAGCTCTCCTGTAACGGCCATTGCCCACATTCACTAAAAGAAAGAGACAGGTGGGGGAGAGTGGGTCGTAACACACTGTGACTGGTACACTCAGTACTCAGGTAGAAATCCGAACACCTTGTTTAAAGAGAACACTATCTGACCTTGCACACTATCTGACCTTTATAACTCTGGTGAAAAGTAGAAGTTTCATGAAAATCAGTGTAACTTTTCTCACTTTAACATTTCACTTGAAAAGTAGCTTTTTTTTTTTTTTTTTTTTAACAAATCCCATAATTTAAAAAAAAAAGAAGCCCATCACATTACATTGAAATTGTCAGTGGAGTGTATGTGTGTGAAAGGGAGTGTGTTAACATCCTAGATATTTTCTAGATAGTTTTAGTTTTTTTGTTTTTGTTCCAAACCAGATTTAAGATCTGGAAACTGTTTTTTTATACTACAAATCTCATGACTTTTATCAGCGAGACAGTCAGTACATTTACATGCACACTATACTCAGATATTTGTCTGCGCTGCAATCAAGGCAAAAATGTGAAGTAAGACATATTCATGGATGGAATTAATAGGATTCATGGAATATACATGACTTAGAGTCTGACGGAGAGTCCACCAGTTAAGAAAATGCATTTGAAGTTGGTTTACTGCCATTATAAGATAACTGATCATTGACATAGTTGAGTATATTGTCGATTTCAATCTGCTGATTTCAATCTGATTACAGTGTTTGCATGACATTTGATTTTTTTTTTTTACTGCTATAACCAAAGTTTTAATATACATGTAAACATGCTGATTGTTATTGATCAATAACTGTCAAATCCGTTTTGACATTTTGCTCATTTTGAGTCTGTAAAAACATATTTACTGCCCCTTTAGTGCCTTAATGCTTTGGTTAGTATATTCTGCATGGGCAGGATTGAGCCTTGGTCTCTGTCTTCACCCATGTTTAAAATGTATGCACTCAGGTTTTAATAAAATGTTTTGATGTATGTAAGAAACTATTAATAATTTATGTTAAATGTAGGTTTCTTTATGAGTGAGTGTTTTAGCCACTTAGGACCATTTCCTCAAAAGAAGCACTGTAAATGTTGAAACTGACACCTTTTATCAAGGCAGGAAAACAGCTCTTCCTCTCATCAGCCTTGGTCGATAATTCTAAAAGGCAGCTTCAAAGGGCCTTTTAACAGAAAAATATTATATTTCACATCTGAATTGAACCTCCAAATAATTGTTGGCTTCCTGCCAGCGCATCTGGTAAATTAGAAAAACTTGTCACAGCTGATGTTTAACGGCATTTGGCTGGTGGTAATTTTCCCCACCCTGCCTGTGGCACTGAAGCTTTATTTGAAACGTGTGTGTGTGTGTGTGTATGTGTGTTTGTGTGTGCGACACAAGTCTGCATGTGTCTGCATGTCAGGACAGAGATTTTGCAACTGCAGCTATATTCTCATTCTAAACAACATGGTAAAATTCAGTTTGATGTAGAAATAACAAACGACAAGCTACATGGCAAAAAAATGTTATTATTATTTTTTTTTTTTTTGTGGCTTAAAACCTAAACATTCTGACACTCTTGAAAACAACCAATGCATCACTGTTTTCGAGCCCTCATTTGTGGTTTTAAAGTGTGAAGGAATGAAAAATTGATAAAAAATTAGACTTCCAGACAGTCAAGAATGGAACAATATTCTGGAATCCAGTTGATCATATACTCAAGATTTTGTATAATCTTGTTTAATTCTTTGTTTTTTCCCAGAAATTTTTGAGAATTCATTAAATTTTTTAAAAAGTAGTTTTTCTTTTCTTTTCTTTTCTTTTCTTTTCTTTTCTTTTCTTTTCTTTTCTTTTCTTTTCTTTTCTTTCTTTCTTTTTTTTTAGAATCAAGTATTTAATCAAGAGCTTTCTGGATCAATATTTAACATTTTTTCTGTTTTCTAATTTTTATCGTGAAAATTTCAAAGGTTTTTTTCTGCAGTTTCTTCCTGGCACACGTGCTTCTGAATCTGCACAAGCACACCAGCTTGTACTTTTAAATACATGCATGTTTTCTGCCTAATGATAATACACATGATTTTAACAATGCATTTTCTCTATGTGCATGCACCATATTCACATTTCCACATTTTTCTGCTGATTCCCCACAGACTTTTTAAAACCTTTGCAGTTTCCATATCAGCAGGGGCCACAAACCCCGACCATTATGTGTGTGCATAATTTATCACTGTGTAGGGGACCCAATTATAGCATGTGTGTATGTGTGTATTTCACCAGGCTGGAGCTGCAGGACTCACATTAAACTCTGCTTTTCACCCAAACCCAGGCCTTTGAAATGAATGCACCGGGGGATCAGAGATGCTAAAATCAACAGTGCCACAGTGTGTAGGAATTTATAACCCCCCAATTACAACCCGTGAATATATTCCCTCTCCCTGCTTGTTTATAGATGAGTGTCTGGAGGGAATTCTCATAATGCAGGGAATCAGAAGACGATGAGTTTCTTTGAGAGCTTCTATGTTTGTATGCACGTGTGTGTGGTGTGAGACTCAGTAGTTGCTCAGCCATTTGATCCATGGGGGGGTTTAACTGCATTACACACTGGGGAGATGTTAATCGTCAAGATGTTTGTTTTGGTGAGTGCTGAGCAGAAAGCAGCTTCATTTCGTGTCCTTTAAACGCGCCGAGCAAAGAGTCTGGCTGGATGATTTGTGCTCTTTGCAGCAATTAGTCTGTGGGATTGTGTGTAAACTGGAGGCACCAGTGGGAATTCTGATCTTTCAAATATATATCTGCCAGTTTAAATTTCTTCAGACTAAATAGGTTCCAAGCTATTTTGTTAATTTTAATTCAAAAGTGTGACAGGAAAATCATTATTAGTGTTACAACTAGTTGGACAGTAGCAATAACTGCAGATGTGACAAAAGTTTGATGTGTTACAGATTCACTCACGACAAACCTCAAACTTACACACTATTATCTGCTGCCCTCTGGTGTACAAGTGCAGTTACTCATTAGGAGGTTTAAAGGACCGTACCAGTGATTTTTGCATGTTTGAACCCAATAAATACTACATGCATACGCGTTACATTACTGCCTACCACTTTCCAAAGCATAAAACCGTATTTTTGTTTTTTGTGTTATTTTGCCAAATCCTCTAATCTTTCAAAATCAAATGTGCAGGTGATACATACACCTTAAAATAACACATATATACATTGTCTTTCCTGTAGCTCCCTGTTAGACTGGTAAATTAAGTAACTTTGACAAAAATAATATGGTATGTTGTTTGCTGTTATAGATTAGCTATCTCGAGCACACTGTAAGTCTCTATAAGTTGATTTTTATGGCGCACTGGAATGAACTGAAACCACTGGCAGTCTGGATGGCAGGAAAAGCAATTCTAATATTTACAGTTTTGGAAGTATGTTTTGGAAAATGTTGCAGTAATAATATGTATGGGTATAAGTTTTTTTTTGTTTGTTTGTTTGTTTGTTTTTGATCAAAGTAACTTTATTTAACCGATCCAGCACAGTAAGGGAACATAGTCCCAAAAGAAGATGGCTTTTACTGAGAAATTAAAATGACAGTGCCTTCTACAATCATATAAAAGTGTTAGCAGGCAAAATATTGAATTTTAAGGTGGATGTATCACATGAACATTTCATTTTGAAACTAAAACACAGTTTTATGTTTTGGAAATTGTCAGTAATGTAACCTGTATGCGGATAGCATTACTAGGCTTTAACATGCAAAATCGCCGGTGTGGTCCTTTAACAAATGAGTGAGAAACTGAATGATCAGCACTGGGAAGACAAACAAGTTTCTCTCAAATTCAGTCTAATCCAGTGGTGCTGTTACTGATGTTAATGTAAATCCATGAGGGTCCGTCAGAGACCTGTGGGTGGCTGTTGCCCTCACACACAGAACTAAGCATGTCAATTATAATGTCCTCTGAGATCCTACACACACCACACACGCACACACATACACACATTCCCTCCCCATCGAAAACAAATTCAGTGTTTTTGAGCCAGGTAAGTACAATCTGGTGACTTTCTTTGAGTATTTCAAGAAATGATGAAGTAACTGTCTGGTATTTGAGATGGTGGCCAAAGATCTGCACACACACACACACACACACACTGCTTCAGGACCAAACCCAGTCAGCATTTATCACCAAACGCTGACAATATGAAACAAATCATCTACTGATATCCAGATGTAATATTATACACAAAGTCAGAGCTTTTTAATAACAGCACTTTTTTACAGTTTGCATGAAGCTTCTAGTATAAAAAAATAAGTACATTAAACTTTCCACAAGTGTAAATTCTGACCTTGTAAAGGTTATTATTATTATTATTATTATTATTATTATTATTATTATTATTATNTAAATTCTGACCTTGTAAAGGTTATTATTATTATTATTATTATTATTATTATTATTATTATTATTATCTCAGTATTTTAAAACCCAGAGTATCACAATTTTAGATATATGTCGATTGTTTAACAAGAAAAGAATCAGACAAACATATATACATATAAATTTTTTTATCATCCCATAATCTTTATTCATGCATTAGTATAAACTCCCCAGTAGGCATGCTTTTGGTGAATTGCAGGTGAAAAAATATCTAAATTTTCAGGTAAAGTAGTTAAAGTTGGATTCATTTTGGAAATATTTTTACTTATTAACTTATTGGGTCAGGCTTCCTTAAATCTCTAAATTGAATGCCTCAGATTTATAATAGATTTGTAAATGTTGCATCTAGTCTTTCCTTTCCTTTCACCAAACCCTCAGAAGAGGGAGCCATTGTAACTCTGATGAACACACACACACACACACACACACACACACACACACACACAGCTGCTGTCACATCCGTCATTTGACCTTTGACCAAAGTTAACTTTTACATTCTGTCTGTGCTTCTTCCTTCAGTTTCTTTCCTTTTTTAATATAAAATATTTCACATTTAATCTGAGTAGCGAGAGCCTGATTTGGGCTTAGGAGCAATTACAATTTATTATAAAATACCTCAAACAGCTGGTTTTATTTTTGCATATGGCAAAATCCATCCATAATGCTACATATGCTAATAAAATGATTTTGCATTAGCCAGTTTGTTATAACTAATATCTGTTGTAAACACTCTAATAAGTCAATATCTATCTAAATAGAACAGTATTAGTAATAATGAAACATAAATTTAACCTGAAGGTATAGAATAAGCTATAGGTTCAGGTGTTTAGCCCTCCTTGATAGAAATTGTTTGTTAGTTTTAAATAAAGCGTAATAGGCTGGTCAAGGAGGGCCGGTGAAGGTCACACACTCACACACATTCACCTATGCACTATATACAGTATTATCTGTCTGTAGCTAGATTAAATTGCATTTATATATGTATGTATATATATATATACATACATATATATACACATACATATATATCTATATATATAGATAGATATATATATAAAGGATAAGTTATAGGACAAGATTATTCCAGGAAGTTGTAAAATTAAAAGGGAACTTTTGTAAATGTAAACATGTTAAACATTACTGAATGCATGCACTTCAATGTAATCTAAAAACCTGGTGGCATGGGAATGTGTGTATAATTTCTGTGGTATACAGTCATTCAGCAACATCTGATCCTAATAAACCTCCAAATGGGAATTAACTGCACAGCACTGACATGCTTCAAGTTTTGAATAATAAAACATGTTGATTTCATATGATTTCATCAAGAATAATGAAACCCATGGAGCATGATGCATTAACTTAGCTGGTGGCTAATGAAGGATTCCTTTCACTTTCACCAAAATGTAGAAATTAAAGAACAAATTAATTCAAATACGATGTGCATTTCTCCTCGACTTTAAAACATCCACCTGAAAATGACATTAAAAAAAAAAAGTGAATTCACCTTTAATAGTTGCTCTATTTTAAAACTTTACTTTCTCCTTGCAATTAATTAAAAAGCTAGTCACACCTTTATTAACTAGCTCTCCCAAAAGCTCCCTGAGATCACACAATCACTTCACAACCTCAGCCTGTTTACTTTTTGTCATTTTTGCTCCGCGCGCATTGTAACCCTCGTGGTGCCGTCTTCACAAACAACAAACACAAACAACACTTGAATGTGACGCCTACATGGGCGGCGATGGCAGCAGTCTTCACTACTGCTTTGTATTCAGCTACATGCCAGGCCGTCTCTGTCTGTGATTAATTAGCATCCAGTTCATAACCCCCCAAATTAGCGGCAGAGCGCTCGGGCTAATGAGCTGGCTGTGAACCTGGAGGTTACAATAACCAGCTTGGCTCATCTGTCAAGACCTGAAGACTTGGGGACCCAAACGGGACTTGTGTTTTGTGGCCCGTGTGTCTGTGCAGAGCGACATCAGAAACATATGAACTATTAAAGTGACCTCTGACCTTTAGTTCACCTTATTCATGGTCACTAGCAACCTGTGGATTTATGGCAAACCGTTCACACCCACCTCCAATTAAGAATTTTGTGAGAACACGGTGGCAAAAATGGGTGTGAAACCACTCAAATTTGAGAAACATTCATATATTAGAATTACCCATGCATGTAATATCTGCTGCAGTTCATATTTATGGCACATTGTTTTTAATTTTTACTAATTTATACTGAAAAATACCTGGATTTCTTTTAAAAGACCACATCAGTCCAAGCTCATTTCCCCTCACATTTTAATTTGGGATACATCTCAAATTTAATGAGAGCAACACATAAAACACTCATTCCTCTTATCGACAAATAGCGTCACGCAACTGCATTCCCTCATTCATAATGCCAGTTTGCCATGAAATAGGCATTAATAAGATTATGAATATCCTGTCATTTTTTCATTCATAAAACCTTTTTAAGTCTCTCTAAAAAACAAACCAACACCAGCAAGAGTATTAAAGAAACAAAAAAAAATCTTCCATAATGCACCACTTCCTGTAACAACAACAATAATAGGGCTTATGGTCGACTCCTTTCCTCTCAGTGAGGTGCGACCCACTTGGCCCAGGTTGGCCACGCAGTCCGGTCCAGAGCCGCCAGCTGCAGTTGCCGCGGGTGATGATGAAGATGTTGGCACAGGCAGTGACTCAGGTGCCGTCTCCAAGGGAACCAGCGGGACTGTGACAAGCTGATCATCTCCGCGGCGACTGACACCTGACTGCACCCCCGACCTGGAGCGGCTAACACAGTCAGCTGTCCTCAACAGGCCTGAATGACAAAGATACAGGAGGCTTATGAATGGCATGTGACCTGTCGTGACATGTTAGAAAGTGGCTGCAACGAAGACGTAACTGTTTAAAAAAACACTATCAATATTTTTCCTCATCTGATTGTGTTTTCTTTTTGCTACAGTATGAAGATATAGTGACAAAGTTTTCCAGGTCAGAATAGAAATAAAAAAGCTGTTTAGCTTTTGCGTAGCTCAATCACGTTAATTAGAGACTGCAATCAAGACTTTATCATTATTTAACATTTTGCCTCTTTCATGTTGATGTTTTGGGTTCAGCGCTCTGAGCAAAGCACGCGAGCACACACACGCACACAATGACACACACACACAGGCTTTGTCTAGCTCTTAGTATTTAGGTGATGTCTTCCCACAGGATCTGGCAGACAGATCTCATGTAAACACTATAAACTTTTTATTTGTTAATCCGGTTATTTTTTACATTATCATATTTATTTTCTACTTGGGAATGGTTTTACTTTCCTGGGTGAAGGTTAGAAAAGAAGCCAAAAAAACATTCGCTGTGGTTATGAGTGTTAAAAGCATCATTACGAGGTTAAAAGAAAACAACAACAAAAAAAAAAAAAAAAANAAAAAAAAAAAAAAAAAACCAAAAAAACCCCCAAATGTTAAATGTAGTTTTGTTTTTTTTTAATGAATGAAGGTTTTAAATGTCAAAAGTTCACATACTGGGGACCTCACCTCTAGCGCTCCTTTGCAAGCGTGCCCCTTTTCATTTGTTATTGGCACATGTGATTACTGGGCTAATTTTAATTGGATGAGGCGTTCATCAGGGCCACTCTCATTGGTGTAACAGGCCAGTCAGTGCCCCTCCCTCGACCACCTTACTTCCTGTCTCCCCCCTGGACACCATTAGGTGCTGCCAGGTCCGAGCCTATTTGTTAAACCTTTTCACGCTGTGCCACTGCCACAGATAACAACGGCACGGGGAGAGAGAGAATCTAAGCTCCTGCCCCAAAACTGTAATGCTATATTTATAAGCCAGTATTTATAAACACATTTGCATATATCAAGATGAAAAAGTTGTTTGAATTGGGGGCAATTTGCATTTGGTGAAACATATGGCAGAGCCATGGAAGCCATGGGCCATGCCTTCATTACCCGATCTTCGTTTCATCAGCTCCTTGCTCTCCTGCTGAGCCTCCCCATGGCTGAGCCTTCTGTCCCCGAGGTTTCAGTGACAGGGGACAATATGTCCCCAAGGTGAGGAGCAGGGGGAAAGCCGCACGCACGCCGCTCCTCCAATGATTATTTAATCAGACTCTTCACTGTGGATCTAAAAGAGGAGAGAGGTACAAAGTGCCGCTTATTACCCATTTGTTCAATACAGGGAAAGGAGAGGGGAGAGAGAGAGAGAGAGAGAGAGAGAGAGAGAGAGAGAGAGAGAGGAGACGAGTGCGTGAAATGGCAGATTAGTTAACATGGTTGTAGAGACAGAAAAGTATGGGCCAGAGGAGACAGAAAAAGTGACAGAAATAGAAGGGGAAAGGAAAATAGGAGAATGAAAGAGGAGGGAAAAGGAGACAAAGAAAAAAAGTAAGGAAGAGAGAATGTTTGAGGCTGAAAATGAAGAGGATGAGTGATGGAAATGAATGGTGACCTTCAAGTGATTAAAAACTATTTAAAGCAAATAGGAGACAAAGACATCAGAGTTTAGCTTCCAGTCTGAGTAAATGATAAATACGCTGCGGTGAAAAACTGGATAAACTGACGGGAGGTGACAGCCTGAATTTAACCCCTAAAAACTATACAAGATGCAAATGAAATACAGCTTGACAAAAGAGCGGAAAACAGAATAAAAGAAAGCCAGAGACAAAAGTTAACCAGAGGAAGGGTGTTGAGGTTTGGCATTGGGGGTTGTAGGTCCTGCAGGTGAAGGTTCATCCTGGCTCTCTCTCTCTCTCTCTCTCTCTCTCTCTCTCTGTCTCTCTGCCTGGCTGCAACTTGGCGTGCCACTCACACCAGCGCCACATTTGCATGTGCAAAAAAGCCTTGTGTTGAAGTTCTGCGGTGGTGGCCTCACCCCCNCCCCCCCCTCCCCTCAGCGTGTGTGGTCGTCCTGTTTGTGATTTGTTTAAGTGCTTATGAATCCACAGTCTGTCTTTAAACCCTGATATGTTGTTTTGACATGTAGTTTACCTTCTCCAGTCAGATCTTTTTCTGGGCTCTGGGTTATTTCCAGGCGCTATCTGTGCGGGGAGGAGCCGAAAATGGCTCACAGGTCACAGTTGTCTGCCACAGTTTCTGCCCTCGGTGTTTATCTTTCTATTTCCATAATCTGATGGTGCTGAATTTAGAGGAGGGCGGTTGTTTTTGAAGGTCATTCAAAGTATTTCCAGAGTACCTGTCCACAAACGTACACCTGAGAGGCTAAGTTTAGGTGAATACGTGCAGCTGTAAGACCTGCTTTGCGGCTGTGTGTTTTGGTTCATTTCATGTCATAAATTTGATATGAATCATTAAAATCTCAGGCGTTTGGAGAGGCTGGAATCAAACTGTGGTAACTGTTTGGGAAAATGTATTTTTACCCTGAAACATTTAACGTTGAACACTTTGTAATGGTTAAATGTGAACAGAATAAAAACAGAGAAAGTTTGGTTTTGGGATTTTTATAATGATTCCACTAAACGTGTCTAAGGATTGCACAAAGTAAAATGTACTGAACGCTGTCCTCATGAGTACTCATTCTTTTCCATGTTGCTGTTAGGTAAACGCCTCTAAACTTGATATTTATGCAGGATTACATTGTCCTTTACATGATATAAAAAGTTGATTACGAATCAAACCTTTCAAAACTGACTGAAAATCTTCAAAAACTCTTGAGTTCATATTGTAAACGATCCCTAAGCTCAGGTCGGGCCCACAAAAACATGCTTCTCTGCTATGTAAACACTCAATTCAAACTACTGGTTTAATTAATTTCCCTTTATGATAATGATTTCATCTAGGCCAATAAATAGTAATTTTTCCTCTTATTAATACTATTTCTGCTCTTGCGTTTGACCTAAAACGGGGCAAACAGGATGAGTGCGTCATTAACGCCACGCGTCGACATGCTGCAACTGGGGGAAAGCATCCAGTCGTTTAATAAGTAATGACTGCCCGAGATCACAGGAACCTTAAGCCACAACAAAACAAGCTAAGCATGAGCTTTGATAATAACTGTTAATAATTCAATATATGTAATTATCCCTTTACAGGAAAGCACGATGGCGGCGCTTTGCTGTAGGGATGGTGGTGGCAATTACAGAATGAGATCAGGGTCAGTGGATCAAGGCGAGACGTCGCAGGGGTTTCGTGTCGAGTCGACCAACGCCAACCTTATAGACATTAGGCACCGTCAGATGTCGCCACAGTAGAAAGTAATTATTTACTCAGTTATATTTCAGTTATTCACTCAGTTATTCAGTTATTTAAATCAGTTATATTTCTCAGTTATATTTTTCTTCTTTTCCTCCACTTCCTTTCAGAGAGACATTTTATGGTTTATTACATTGAAAGCTGCTGTTACGAGTTACTTTTGCAGATTAAGATTTTACCTTCAAACCATGAAACGTCGTCAGAAAGCACCAACAATATCTTCCTGCCCTGTCTTTCCATGTTTCCTTCCTTCTTTCTGTCCTTCCTTCCTTTTTTCTGTCCTTTTTATTCTTTCTTTTTACTCCCTTTTTCCATGTTTTGTTCCTTCCCTCTTCCTTCCTTCCTTCCTTCCGTGTCTTATCCATCCTTCCTTTATTCCCTATTTTATCTTTCCCTCTTTTGTCCTTCCTTCCTTCCTTGCTTCCCTCTTTTGTTATTCCCTCTATTGTTCATCCTTCCTTTATTATCTCTTGGCATTTCCTCTGTGTCCATTGCTCCTTTATCTTTCTTTGTTTTGTCCTTCCTTCCTTCCTTCCTTCCTTCCTTCCTTCCTTGTTTTGTCTAACCTTCCTTTATTCCCTATTTTATCTTTCCCTCTTTCGTCCTTGTTTCCTTCCTTGCTTCCCTCTTTTCTTATTCCCTCTGTTGTCCATCCTTCCTTTATTCTTTCTTGGCATTTCCTCTGTTGTCCATCACTCCTTTATCTTTCCTTCTTTTGTCCTTCCTTCCTTCCTTCCTTCCTCCTTCCCTCCCTCCCTCTTTTCCTTCCTTCCTTCCTTCCTTCCTTCCTTCCTTCCTTCTCCAACATGAAAATGTCAAAAAAAAAAAAAAAAAAAAAAAAAAGGACATACAAGGTTTTCTCCCTACAGCAAACCTAAACCGTGTTCTTCCTTACAATTTTATTTTGGATACTTGAGCAATACTTTAATCTTACTTAAATAAACATAAATACAGTACTTGTAGTATATCTTATCACTGTAATTGTGATGGAAAATGGCTTCAAGTAAATAAAAAGAGAAGATTCTCTGGGTTTGTTTTCTGCTCTCTTGTTTTGCTGGTATAAAGCTTTTAATTTCTTGTTTAATGGGAAACCCTCCTGGCCTTCTTTGTGACTGACAGTGACTCTCATGTAGTATCTCTCTGCTGTGCATGTGTGTGTGTGTGTGTGTGTGTGTGTGTGTAGTATCTTGNTAGTATCTCTCTGCTGTGCATGTGTGTGTGTGTGTGTGTGTGTGTGTGTAGTATCTTGGACGTACTACTTCCTCAAATTTGTTTCTCCATTGTCCTTGAGACCTTGCTTCGCACTAGCCAAATGTCGAGGTTGCAAATTTGCAACTCAAAACCGTCCAGATCAATGGTAAACGTAATCACTCTATTTGTCATCCCCAGATTTGAATTTCACAATGAGCGTGGGGATGAGTGAAAAAAAACTGGAAAGACTTTGACTTTTTCAGAATCGATGTCTTTCAACAGCCCTCCTCTCCTCTCTGACGGGGAAGGGCATTCACACGCATTTGGCAGCCATTGTCGGCAGCTAAATGACTAATCATAACATCATTGATGTGTAAAAAAATACTACAGACGACAGTACCATTGACAACCTTTGCTCCCTTCCAGAGAGAGAGTTAATTTGATCATGATGACACCAGTCTCTTTCAAGCCCCCTTTTCAGGCCAGCACCAGCTGGGGATGGGATGAATTCTCTGCAGAGCGAGGGGGGAAAAAATAACAAGAAGAGTCGTTATTACGCCTCCATTTGGGGACTGAGAGGAGTTTCTGAATTGCCCTGGATTGCGCTCGTGCCTTCGTTCATTCCAATGCTTGTGAGTTTTATAGTATAGGCCCTCAGAGCAGCAATTGGGCCTTGGGCCAGTGTGAAGCGCTGGAGCTGGAACTAGAATAAGATCACAATTGCATTTAAAGCCCAGAGAGGGAACGAGAAGAGGGAGAGAGAAAAGAGGGAGCCGATGAGCCCTAATTGCCAGATGGTGAATATTTTCGCTCCCTTTCAACGGCGCATTAATTGCAGGGCTGCCCGGGGGTTGAGACGTACTGATCAGTGTGGCAGAGGATCCTGACCCTGATTATCCGCCCTCAGACTCCCCCCGCTGGAGAGACAGCGAGG